>LPNX010521390.1:5529-93633 GCA_001517045.1 Pseudotsuga menziesii
TGTTTTTATAATTGATTATTTTGAATTTTGAACAACTCCCATAGAAACAATCTTTACAGTACACTTGTCTCATCCTCATATGTAGATGAAAACACATAAGTCATTGTCCACCCCAAATCTCAAGTCCTATAAGATTAAATATTCAAAATATTTTTTATAACTTTATTGTCACATGAGTATATAAGTTATTTATAGTATAAAAGTTAATAACACTATTTTAATATTTACCAAAGAAGTTATAATAAAATATCCTTATCATGGCAAGGAATAATAGTATACATATATGCGGTGGATAAAGGTAATATTAATTTTCTAATACTTTTTAATAACATTAGTTTATTATTGTTTACTATGGTTAATTATGTTTGATAAAGTTAAATCTTTGATAACTATAGTTGACTATGGTTTGACTATGGATTATGATGGTTGATTATGTTTAACTATAGGTAACTATTTTTTGAACTTAGTTGAGTTTAGCTAACAATATTTTAATTTGGTTAACCCTAATTTACTTTTGTTAACCATGGTTGACTTTAGTGAACCGTAGTTGATTATGGTTGAGATAGGTTAGCTAAAAATAAGTATGTGGCCACCGTTTGAAAATACTTAACAATGTGTGTCGAATATTGGTTGATAATGTTTAACAATAGTTAACCATCGATTACTATGTTTGACTTTATGTTACATCGAAATCTTGTCATCGTGATCCATGTGTCAACTTTATGTTTAATCCCTAAATTTCCCTCTGCTAAAATGGATTGAAATTGGGGTTGTTCCTACCCTTTTTACCCTCTCTAGGAGGGTTGACGCTCTTTCTCCTAATGAAAGGTGCACCGAGACTCTTTCCCTTCATGAAAGGTGTGCCACTGGCACTCTTTCTCCTCATGCAGGTGCGCTCACGAGGGGTTCAATTGGTAGGCAATATCCTATCACGTCCATTCATATTAGGGAATAAATCATGATACAAAAATGATAAAATATATTTCCTTGTATTAAGGGGAAAAGGGGGCTTAATTATGTTATATGGAAATACAAATATTTAGGGTATATTTTATTACATTTAGTGTAGAAGCAGTGGAAGGGAGGCATGGAGAAAATTAGGGAAAAATGACACGATGTATTGAGTTTGATGAACAAGGGATACTCAATTGAGATGTAGGTGGTTGATGCTAGTGCTGTCTTGAAGGGTTTTCATGTTCCTCATGTGCTTGGTTGGTTAGGGATCTTCAAATTGTCAATGGAGTTGAGGTAACAAAGGATTATGCTCTCTATATTTTATGTGATTGCTATCAATTGGAAGTGTATTTTAGGTGCATATTTTGTGTCTAGAAATCATGTTTCTTTATGCCTTTTAATGTAGTTTTCCTCCTTGAGTCCATTTAAGATTTTTTTGCTCTAGAAATTTCCTTTTGTGTGATCTCTAAAATCAACCCATCCACTAGAAGGCATCTAGGCTTGTGCATTGTGACCTTGTCCCTTTCTAATCCTCCTAAAGAAAGCCTCATCCTTAAAGCACTAGTTTCCAATTCCTTCACGACTCTTATATTTTACAAAAAGACAAAACATGTTTTTTAAAATTACTCTGCATTTTCACCATGTACTCCATTGTTAAACTCTAGCTTTTTATGGATATTAGTAATCATTACTCTTAAAACTAAATATATTAAAGTTTAATTGTAACTAGTGAGGAAACATAAAATTTTGAATGACAAGCTGTTACTTTATAAGTATACCAACGTAGATCAATGTGCATCCATCTTAACTCTGGATCTATCATGTGCCGATAGTGACCAAATCCATCAAGGTGCAAATCTTTCCTTAAGTTTTGCACTCTAAAAAGGGGTTGCACCTCGAGGTATTTGATCCCTTTCAACGTATCATAAATCATGAATTGAGACAGATCTACACTAATTGCTATAGCTCAATGGAAAATCTTCACCACCATAGTGTACCATTTGATTCAACAAACATGATCTCTTTTTAATAACTTCCCCAATAACACATTTTGCAAGTATTAAAACTTTGGTCATTGAACCATTATGACAACAACACATAAATATTAATTATTAACAAACAAACTCAATTTTCTTTTAAAATTTTCAATATTATTCAAACTTATAATTTCATTTAATTAACAAAAACTTTAAGGGCCCAAACTTTATTATCAATTGATGGTTCTTCGAACCATAAAACGTATGGTCAAAGATTTCATCCCATTTTTAAAATATAGAAAAAAAAATTAAAATAAAAGTTAAAACCCACTTTCAGTTTTAGTACTTTGATGATGAAAATCGTTGTGTCCCAACCATTAAATGCTCACTTTCGAGTCACGCAGTTATAATCTAATGGGCCTATTACAATACAAAAAAAAATGGAATACGATAAACTTGGGCTTTTGCAATTATGAGGAATTCAGTCCTTCGAGAAAAGGGAGGAGCTTTTACATTAATGGGTAAAGGAGATCTTTTTATTTTTTTGTTATTTTTGAGTTTGGTTAGTCAGCATGGTTTGATATTAATATGGTTTCAAACTTTGGGAATACTTTGGCGGCATACGTTAATTCGACCATTAGTGAAAACCTAGGTTTAAACTTAAAAAATAAAAAACTTTATATATAAAAAAAGTTGCGGTTGCGGCTTAGAGACACCTCCTTATATATTTTTCTACAGACACGGAGATCCCATACTTCCACAAATAAGGTTTAAACTCGGGATTGATCCACGAGCTTTACATGAATTTACATAATATTATATTTATATACATTTAAAAAAATTAAAACACTCAATTGTATGTTAAAAAAAATTAATTTAAATAAAAATTATATAAATAATTTGAAATTAATTAAATAATTAATAAATATACAAAACAAAAAGAATAGTTAAGCCAAATGCTTTAAAATTGCGCCACGAGTTAATAGCCCGAGTGTGAAACTACAAATTCTACATACAAATTCTTTTAATTGTTACGATTATTGGGAATCTCCCCTTCTTTGTTGCTAATATGTTCAATTTAATACATTTTGCTTTATGACTTATCTAGAAAATCCATACTTTGACTTATTGGTTTGAGAAGCTATGGTTGTGGGTTCAAACTAATATTTTAATTCTTCAATTTTATTTTTAAGCTCGTCAATTTTTTTTGTTTTATTTTCTATATCATCATTCCAAAATTCTTTATTTAAGAATATCGATCATGGTTTTTTTTTTAATGATTTAATAGCTTTCATTGCCTTTTATCTATTTTCGCTTCTCATTACTATTTTACTGGGTTTTTCATTCTTCAACTCTACAACTTGATTAGTTGTTCTTGCAATCTTAGTGGGATCATTATTAACATTATACTATTATTTTATCTAACATAATATTGGTTTATATTAAAATGTGATAAGGCTCTTTTTTTTTTTCAGAAAGAAAAAAGCCTGCCTTGTTATTCTCATTAAGAATCAAAGGACATCATTACAATTCTCCCCTTAAGCGGGTTACTCACCAACAAGCTGCCTAGGAGATCTGCCAGGGGGAAAGGCGTAACAACAAAAGATGTGATCCCATCAGAAAACTGTCTCATCATAAGGAGGAGGACTATCCATGCATCCACATCTACCGAGCACCAAGAGGATCTGAAACAACAATCCAAAAGAGGATACTCTAATAACCGGATCAAATATAAGGGGGAAGAAGCACCCCTTTACCCTGCTCAGTAGAGCTGAAAATCATCTTGAGAAACCAAATGGTTCTCGAAATATTCCTTAAAACTGCCTTTACCCTGAGGATAAGAGAGCGCAGTTTTGGAGAGGCGGTCAGCTATCCGATTGTGCTCTCGGTAGATGTGGGAGAAGGACAATTCCTTAAAGCTGGCAATGATCTTTTTTGTCTCCCTGCACCAATGAAAAAGGTCATGTGGGGAGAGAGCAGTCGATCCCATCGCCCAATTGATGATCACTTGTGAATCACCATATACATGTGCGAGGGGGATCCCCATCATTTGGGAGGAGAAAAGAAGTGCCCATAAACTGAGCAGTTCTGCTTTTGTGTTGGTGCCATGTCCAACCCCCAGCGAGAACTCCAAGCAATACGTCTCATTGATATAAATACAGTAACCCACTCCAGCAAACATACTGTTTGAAGCTCCATCCATAAAACCACTGGGGAAATTCATGCAGGGGGCTGGCCCAATGTTCCTTCTTTTTTTATATTTGGAGACTGACAGCTTCGGGGCAGCTTGGATAGTAGAGATAATCTGCTGAATCATACTGTAAGTATTCCTTTTTTTCCCATAAAAAATGGCCCGATTACATACCTTCCAAAAGATCCACATCATATGGAAAGGGAGCGTAGAGAATTGTGAGTTCCTGGGCAAATTCCCTATCCATCCTTTGATCATTTCTCCCAGAGATACGTTGGGAGAGAAAGCTGCGAGATTAAAAATGTCACAAACATGTTCTGTGACCATTTTCCATATCTTACACCTGATAAAAAGATGCTCAACTGTCTCTTCATCAGCAGAGCACAATATGCAAATACTAGGTCCACATAAACCTTTTTTCTGTAGGTTCTCCCAGGTGAGGATCTTATTTCTAAGGGAGAGCCAAATGAAACAAGAAATTTTAGCAGGCAGAGCTGTAGACCAAAGAAAGGAGTCAACCAGATTAGCTACCGGGTGCAGGCAAGAATTAACAATGCTATCGTATGCATCTTTAGCAGATAAAGAGCATGTGTTTTTTTTATTTGTCCAAATAAGAACATCAGATTGATCAGTGAGCCGAATACCAGCTCCCGTGAGGCCTTCAATATACTCCATCCACAAAATCTTATAAGGACTCGCGAGATCTAAATCCTCTGCAGTTAACCAGTAATTCTGTGCGTGCTGGAGAGTATTCCGGGCCTGCTCAAGGGTACAGATATTCATGTCTTCAAGATATGTACTTAAATCCTCCGGTAGGATGAAAGAGGAGTGAAGACCAATTATTGGGTCAATGCTGAGGAGAACATTTTTACCATCTCCTACCTGCCAAGACAAATGAGCACCCATCCATGGAAGGGACTGTAAAAACCCTCTCCAAATAATAGAGGCACACCGAGTGCTAGAACTTTTCCTTCTGAGCCAATCAACCACCGAAGAACTATTTAAATATTTAGAATGGAGAACTTGGAACCATAGTTCGTTTAAATGGAGAACCCTCCAAAAGTTTTTGAGACACAGAGACAGGTTGAACCAATGGAGGTTTTTTATCCCCCATCCCCCAAATTTTTTGGGCCATGATAGGTCTCTCCATCTTGCCAAATGGTACCTTTTTTTACTGATGTGATAAGGCTCTTATTTGTTACAACTTGATAATATGGTATAAAAGGGGTATTAAAATTGGGTTCATAAAAATGGATACTTACAATATTGGATGAAAGGAGGGGTTTTCTTAATTGGGAAGGTATATTGGGAGGGGTGTTCAACAATACAATTTTAGGAGACATTTTCCAATATTTAGTGAAATTAGGGATATTCTTTAATATCTTGCGAATGCTCGTGCTATGTAACAAGTTCATTGAGTGAACTCCCCGTGGGTGCACTGGCGCTCTGTCTCCTACAGCAAGGTGCGCCCGGGGTGTTTTTAGGGAAAAAGGAGAAGTTTCGAGGCCCTTCTTGAAGGTGGATGAGGTGGAGGATCATCCCTACTTTCTAGGTGAGGTGACATTCGGTTCCCTAACCTATGGGGAAGATCCCTTAGAACCCTACTCCTAATCCTCAACCTACTCTATTCCTTTAGCATTATAAATTGAACCCTCTCTCCATTGTGAAGGGAGGAAATACTATGGTACTCTTATGTTGGTGGAATTTCTAGGTGATTCTTATCATCCTTTGGGAGGATAATATCATCCTTTGGAGGCTTGGCTTGGATTGTTGGATGGAAGATTGCAGCGTTAAGGCTAGGTTGTGATTTTCTTTCCTATGTAATTCTATGTATCTCCTTGATTGCAACAATACAAATCTCTTTCCATAAACATTGATGTGTGATAATTTTTAGAGCTTTCTTACTTAACTGTTAGCTTAGATCAATTCATGTTTGGATACACTTGTACTGTTTACTTGTTTCCACTTGCTCTATAGGGTTTTGTAGCTTAAAATCTGAAGGCTTTGGAGCTTGGATCAACAAAGAGAGAAGAGGATTTGCAGATCTCATGTAAGTGATCTATTTGTTAACTTGCATTTCTATTTGATCTAGGAAAGTAGATTGTATTGTGTACTTGATTTTTTTAGATCCACTTGGACTAGGGAGATATGGCTTGAGTCCGCTTGAGTAGATTTATCCACTAGAACTTTCATAAATCCTGGATGACTTTAGTGAAAAATGGTTTATTAAATTAGCTAAGGTTAACCATGTTAACTATAGTTGACTATGGTTAATAATGGCATCAAATGATGGTTAAATAAGTTATACCATATTTTACCATGGTTGACTTCGATGAGCCATGATTGATTTTGGTTAACCATAGTTGAATATGTTTCACCATAGTTAATCCATGGGGACTTCACTTAGTGAACCTCTTACATAGCACGTGCGATCGTGGGATATTAAAGAATACCCTTAATTTCGAGAGATATTGACCCAAACTCTTTTTGTTGAAACCCCCTCCCAATACTTAAAACCTCCTCACCACCCCTTTTTATTCCTCAATCCTTATAAACCACCCTACCCACCCCCACCTTAAACCCATCATCCCCCCAATACCTGCAGTATATTGGTTCGATTTTTTATAATTTTAAAACCCACAATATGAACTAACGTGATAGGATATTGGTCAACAAGTGAAGCCCCTCTGAGTTAATCTTGGTTGACTATCATTTGACAATTGTTTACTATAGTGGACCATGTTTGAGTTTGGTTTAACCATACATAACCATGGTCAAATATTGTTTGAAGCATGGTTTACTTTGGTTTCACCATAGTTAACCATGGTTGAATATTGTTTGAAGCATGGTTAATTTTAGTGAACCATAATTGACTTTAGTGAACCATTTTTTACTTTAGTGAACCATAGTTTAATATGGTTGACATTTCTTAGCTAATGTTAAGTATGTTTCACCATTGTTGAAAATAGTAAATAGGCGTCAAATGATGGTCACCATGGTTGAATATTATTTGACCATGTAGTGGAATTTAATGAACCATGGTTGAATTTGGTTAACCATGTTTGACTTTAGTTAGCCACTATTGAATTTTGGTAAAACATGCTTAACTAAGGTTAACTATGGTTAAATGATGTTGACAGTGGAAAACTATTATTGACCAAGGTTAATGATGTTTCACTATGGTTGACCACAATTTAAAAATGGTTGAGCATGGTTCATTGTGTTTGACTATGGTCTACAATGGTTAACTATGGTAGATTATGGTAGACAATGGATGACCATTTTTTGCAATGTTTGACCATGTGTAACGATGTTAGTGATCCATGTCACCTAGGAGTTTGACAATATGACAATAAGGAGCATGAATGAGTCATTCGTTGTTATGGAAGGAGATATTAATAATAATTTGATTAAAGAAACAAATATGAAAATTAGCATGCACCAGACAAAAAAAAACTGCAAATTTCATAAACAATGATGTTGGCATTTCTCCATGCGACGTAGGTTCAGTCCCTAGTTTGTCTGTTAACAAATCCCAAGATATCGACCCGATAGAGAAGGGATCAGTTGGCAACACCTGCGACATAGATGTAGTCTCACTCGATATATCTCTTAATCGGTAACTGCTAAAACCATGTTTCTGTAGTTGTGTGGGGATTTCCTCTTCTTCATCACCTTTCTATATTCCTCGACCGAATATGGTGGTTATGTTACTTATCTTATTGCATGTATTCAAGATATGAATCCATTTTTTTGTCAACAGAGATAATAATAATTAATATAATTACTTATCAGTGAATCCAACTAGCAACAGTGCGACAGATGAATATAAAGACTCATTCGTAAGAGAATACACATATATTCATTCACAACATACATTCATTCAACATATGCTCATTCATCAAATATACACATAGAAAACATTTAACGTGGAAAACCATATGGGAAAAACCACAAAGGCGCTCTTCATCTGGAATGAGAAATATATGGAGCCTTCCTCCTATGCACTTAGCTTGCAAACTATGTTCTAGATATTCTTCTACACTCTATAAAAACTTCTCTCTCCTCTCATGCTCTCTAGTCTCAAATATGTGAAGTTTTTCTCTCCTTCACTCTACTGTTGATCCGCACACAACCATGATCGATCCACTCTTCTCTACAACCCTACGATTCTTCGACTCTTCGACTCTACAAACTGAAAAAGACCAACTAGGAAGTAAGAAACCAACCAACTAACTAGGAAGTAACTCGAACACAACTTAGGTTCTTCATTTTATAGACTCTTACATGTCATAATCAACCAACTTCATTATGCTAGTCGACAGGCTGTCATTCCTATTCTCCTACATTTTCGTTACAACTTTTAGTAGGCACTATTGACCCAAAATACAATATGATTTATTCCCTAAAGCACACGTGGCTCTAGATGATTTCTTTCCTACGATCTTATGAACTGTCCTTTTCAACAACAACATGCCTTCTATTATGGTTCCCTCCACTGTGGCTAATCTCATCACATCTTCCCTTCTGTCATGGACTTCTTCCCTCGCAGCTTCTTCTGTCGCAACTTTCCTTCTCCTACTACTTCTTTTGTCTTATCTCTTCCTATGTTGCAACTTCCTCTGTTGCGCTACCGAACTCTTCTCATTTCGAGTAGAATTCTAACTGAATTATTCCTATCTTTTCCTAGGTCCAACAGGCCCCAACACTCACCTATGGCTTGTCCCAAGCCACACTGCACTATTCCAAAGCTTCTACCATTGTGACGACCTTACTTTGAGAACCTTGGAATATTTTCACTCTTTCCTATGTCTCATGTTGCATGTATCTTTGTCTTCCTTTTGCAAGTTTTCCACAAGATCAGAATTGATGTGTTTCGACATTGAAAGTTCTGAGGTCTCTGCTTCTTGTCACACTCTCTGTTGTATAGGTTGAATGATTCCTATAACTATTTCTTCTTTGGCCTGCAATTCGACATCTTTTGCAGTCCTTTGCTGCTATTGAGTGCATATCACTGTAACTTGTTGTTGTAGATATTTTATGTTTGAAGCCTTAGCCATTTTCTCAGCTAAGGGAAAGTTCATCTCATTTTTTGGCTGATTCACCTCAGTCTTAGCAATGCGCAGCTGCTCTGCGACTTTCTCTAACTCAACATCGTCGATCAATGCTTACCATGTCTGAGAAACTTACTTGAATTCCTTGGCCCATAGTGCCTCCGCCTCTTTTATTTTTTTCGCAACTTCTGTTGATATCATCCTTCTCTCTTCTAGAACCTCTAGGGGTGTACTGGGTTTTACCTACACTTCTAACTTTGTGACCTTTTTGTGAAGGTCATCTTCTATTTCGCTAAATTGAATGACCTTGTCCTTTGCAAACATTTCATTTGTTAATACTTCATCTACAAAATTACTGCAAGCAAGTGTTACAGCATTTTCGAGCATGTGCTTGTCTTCCTCCCAGGTCTTGGATTTATGTTCGGCTTCCTTGATTGTTTTATTCATCTTACTAAAGTCTTATTCGATGCATGCACTTTCTTGATCAATTATTCTTTTCTAACTTTCATTTCCATGACTACGACATTTTGTATCACATACACTTCATATAGCGACATCTGTGAAAAATCAATGGTAACATGTCCCAAGTTCTTGTCCATGGTATTCAATTCTATTGTTTCTGGGACGAGTGCTTCTCCCACCAATTGAGTTTTTATTGGTGGAATAGGTATCGACACCTCATCTGGTCACTCTTTTGATGGGCCAGCTAAGTCCTACGACTATGACACTTGTGGTATGTAGTCGATCGCGACCCATACTTGTTTAACCGTTGTATAGAGCATCTGGATTAAATCTGTTACACTTCTCGTAAGCTTTTTTTGTCACTCATCTACTTTCTGAATGCTTTGTGTAGAGACCTCATTCATTACTTTTGTCAACAAGGTAACATCGTCGATTTCAAGGCTGAAAGTTCCTATTGTTTTTTAAGCCTTCCTTTTCTTATGCCTTGCGTTAGGCTACTCAGTATGCTTCCACTTATCGCCCACCACATGATCTGTTTGGGTTGCACATGAATCATTCTGGGGAGGGTTGGAAAAATTCTTCTAGTATTGTGTTGTTGATAGTGGGTCCCCTCCCTATTCTCCATCCTTATGCATTTGTGGATCATTCTATAGTAGCTCTTCTTTGGTAGATAATAGATCATCTGTGATAGGAACTCGTTATTCTTTTGGCCAATCTTGGGTAATGGCCTCAACTTCTTATTGAGAAAACAACAATTGGGTCACCAACTATTGGTTTTGTGGATCTAGTCGCAACTGCAAAACGATCTGATAAGGCCTAATTATAAATTTAATAATGTTGTGAAACCACTTAAGAGTCTCGTCTGTGATTCTTGCTTCTTGTTTCACCTGATAATGCAGGGCCTCTCCATGCATAAAAAATTGAACATTGTTGGCCCTTTGTCATTCCTTTTTATCTTTATCAAACCAGAGATTCTGATATGGAGCTCCTCGACATCTCACTTGTATGTCTACCCCTTGGTAGTTTGCTGGCTCGGACCACACGACAAATGAAATCAAAATGAGTAGCCAGGAATAATGGAATGCAGTACCTTTTTCATGTGACTCTGCTGCATACGCTAATAACTCATTCAATAGATAATATGACAAGTTCTTTTGAACTCCCTCTTCATAGAGTTCAAGCACTACGATCATGCATGTAGTACATTGGTTTGGTCACATCTTCTATAACAATTTAGTAGCTAACACCTTAGCTACGAACCGAACTGCATGGTCATTGATGGAGTTGATTAATAAGCCTCTGGTAACCCTGGACAAATCATATTTGTCCTTCATCTTGTTCGTCAACATAGTGTCTTCGTACTTCTTGAAAAATGGAGTTGGGTCTATGCTTGCAAATGGTAGTCTTGTAATTGCTGCTATTAGCTCGACATCCACAAAAAAATTGTCTAGCCATAGGAAGCCACCATGGAATGATACTAGTAACTGCTTGACACATGCATTTAATTCAATGCTTTGACTAAAATGTGATATATACATAAATGACAATAATAATGCTTGGTCCAATCCTCTTTCCCATTCCATTGGAGATAGGAGCTTCGGGATATTTAGTGTATTCTGTAAAACAACCACGTATTTCTTCATGTCCAAATTTGGATATTTCCTTGTGTTGTGATAAAAAAAGGTGAGCTTCTTAAGGTTTGGCAGAATGTTCTTGCGACACGTGAACTCCTTCCGACACAGCTAGTGCTGCGAGTGGGTATTGTGCATTCTTTGGAAATATAATTCTTGGCACTTCATATAATCTTGGTGGAACATATGGTGGCAACATAGTCACAGAAATTGATTCTTCCTCCTCCCTTGGTGGTGGTGGTGGTGTTTCTTTCTTATTTTGGCTTCTGCAATGTTTCCCCATTGTTGTACTAGATGGACCTGATGGGTCTGTTCGTAACCTAACTGGAGGGATAAATGGAACTTGTTTAGCTTCTTCAGAAGGTGCAACTTGTGGTGGAACGTATCCAGCATTTTCTTCCATGATGAGTGTGGGTGATGCAGTTTCGAGCTTAGATTTTGCAGCTGTGCTCATGCTGGAAATCGAAATAACCATGCTTCGTGGAAGCTCAGTTTGGATCTTGCAGTTGCAGATAGCAATTTCTCTCTCAAATGTAGTAGAATGAACTGAATACTCGGGAATTAATGGTAATAACATTTAGTCTTTCATTCCACCATTCCTTCACCTGAGGAGGAAATAAATGAAAATGTAGTTGTCCTTTCCATCACATGAGCTGATCGTTTAAATGATTATTAAGAAACTTCCATTCCATGTTGCCACTTGCATGTCACATCAATGGTAGTTATTGTGCAACAAAGACAGAATTGACTAAAAGGCACGACGCCAAAATATCTCGGGATTTTAAATTAATTACGAGCACCTTTAAATTAATTAGGGTCAGCTGTCATTTCTGTGACTCTAATTTTACTTGCGACAACATCACTATTCATGTGATTGGTATCCATCCTTCAACATTTTCCTTTTCTTGCAACAGATGGATTGCCTGCGCCCTTATTTCTCCTTTTGTGAGAGACAAAGAGTCTACGACAATTTTCCTCTCTCTGCAAAATATTAGCACTCTGCAACGGCCTTTACTTCTTCTTTGTGACATTTGATTTCCTACAATTAAAACAAAAAAATTTCAGAGGTTTTTTCTTTCTTTTCTCTTTTCTTTCTTTTCTATTTTTTTTCATTAGATCAAGTCACGACTATCTTAACAAGGATTTAGCCGACTTCTATTTACCAATCCTTTGATCATTGTTCCATCCAACTTCTACAATTCCACTGTGCCTTTGTCAATGATATGCGTGCCAATATACGGTCCTAACCAGTGTGTTTTTAGCTTACCTGGATGCTTAAAGAATTTTTTATCATAGAGAAGAACAAGTCCTTCTACTTGAAATTACTTGTTCTCGATGTGGTGATAATGCTATACTTTATGTTGTTTTTTCTCAACGGTTTTGGTGATATCCTGCAACAAAATGATCTTCTTCCAACTATATCTCCTACTAGATTCTTACCTCGACAATACCAACATCTTTGATTTCCATGATTACAACAATCCTCAGGTTGGGTACAATCACGGGGTGTTCAGTTAGTGAAACCATGCCATAGCACCTATGTTCATGAGATATTAAAGAATACCCCTAATTTCACTAGATATTGATAATTACTTACAAAAATCCTTTTGTTGAACCCCCCTCACAATATGTATTTCCAATTAAAAAGACCATATTTTTACAATATATACCTTATTTTTACTATAAACCCCTTTTTATACCCCCCCAATACCTATAAACCCCTCGTACCCTATTCCCCACCCCCCAATACCTACAATATGTTGACCTTTTTTTTTCACAATTAAAAACCCCCCTTTATGAATGAACATGATAAGATATTGCTCAACAAGGTGAATCCCCTGTGGGTACAATGTATTCCATGAGCATCACAACTTTTTTTCCATATACCAAACAAAATGGAGTTTGTCCTGACAACTTTTTACAGGTCGTGCGATATGCCCACAGTACTGCAGAAATTTTCTGATCCCAATGATTTCTTTGGACATTGCAAATATTTTTCAATGCATTCTCTAGGATTTTGTTAAATGCTTCAATAGCACCATTCGCTTGTGTGGGAATATAATAAACCCAATTCATAACATAGGATAAAATATTTAATCAATTTTGATTAGTTTTCTACCTACTAACCTAGATAGTTGGCATCCACTTGCACTACATAATCAACACTTTCCATATATATCCTAGGAGAGATTTAATCCTGATTCTGGGTTGATTGTGTCTACTTTATTGACTTCCAGAATTAGTAACTGCATTTTCCTGTAGATTCTGGCTTTTACTGCTTTATTCCATCTTTTATGTGGATAAGGTAAAGCTAGTCAACTAGGAAACTGCTATCTTTTGTTGCCAACCCATTCTCCATTATTTTCTCTACATATCCAGGATTAACATTTTTTTCTATCACTCATGCTTTTTCTAATTCGTGATGTCCTTGACTGATTAGGAAAGTGCTTTAGCCACCTAAGTAGGTTTATCATATTTAGTAAGCCTGATTTATGAGATAGCAATGAGTTCTCTTCCATCAACTCAAATATCCTTTATAAGGATGTATTACCAATGTAATAATATTAATTATCATTTATTTATCATTCATTAATGTGTATTCATTAATTCCTCTTCTTCTCTCCTTATGCTAATTCTCTGCAATTCCTAGTGAGGTTTATTATGTGCTTAGATTCTTAGCTTGTTTATGGAATTCTTGTTTCCATCGAGGCTTCAGAATTCTGACATGGTATTAGAGCTTTGGGAGATCATCCATTAATTCTCCTTTTTAATATTTGCAGGTGCAACAACTTCTATATGGATTTGAAAGTTCCTCTACTATCTCCTTTCAACTATGCTGATTGGAAGCCAAAGATGAGTGCATACTTGAAGATGCAACGTCTCTTTGATGTCTCCATTGGTGCTTTGAGCGAACCCGAGTCTTATGAAGAGAAGATTGACTAGATGAATAATTGTGATAGAGCTTATGAAATTATGTGTTTGGGAATGTATCCAAATATACATCATCTCATAGATTATGTTGAGTGTCCATTTGAGCTTTGGAACAATTTGGACAAATCTTTTCGTATGTAGGAAGTAGAATATGAAGCATGTAGAAAACCCAACATCTCCTCATGTGCTCTTTCTTTAGATGTATTGGCCTCTACATTCTATGATGAATTTATTCATGATGAATAAGTCTCTCAAACAGTTCCCGGTGCTGCTACCCTCTTTGATTCGAATGCTTCCTTATTCAATCAAAAATAAAATATTGAAGAGCCATATTTTTCTATATCTCTTGAAGTAGAATGTCCAGAATCATATTCTTGTGACGATGATGATGAAAAAGAAGTGACTAATAGAGTTTCTATTTCTATTCATGATGATTCACTCACACATTCATTGTTCTTTATGTCTTCTATCATAGATTCTGAGATCTATGTGCGAGATCCTTCACACTTTGTGCATACCTCTCTCATTGATGGTGCGCAACTCGATGATTTCGTGGATGTTTTCTTAGACAAATTAAGTCCTATTAGTGTATTTCCACTTACCATACTTGATCTCATGTGCTTCTACATCTCCTCCTTTATTCCTGGCATTAATTCCACGGGGACTTCACTTAGTGAACCTCTTACATAGCACGTGTGATCGTGGGATATTAAAGAATACCCTTAATTTCGAGAGATATTGACCCAAAATATTTTTGTTGAAACCCCCTCCCAATACTTAAAACCTCCTCACCACCCCTTTTTATTCCTCAATCCTTATAAACCACCGTACCCACCCCCACCTTAAACCCATCACCCCCCCAATACCTGCAATATATTGGTTTGATTTTTTATAATTTTAAAACCCACAATATGAACTAACGTGATAGGATATTGGCCAACAAGTGAAGCCCATTTGATTAATTCTCAGAGCCTCCTTGAATATTTTGAACATCTCCATCCTTCCTCCTTTCATGCGTCTACTAGAGAGGATTCGTTATCAATGTATTCCCATGAGTCTACTGCTATGCTTATATGTGTTCTTTTGGATTATTTGGAAGCTATATCAACCCATGGATCCCTTGCATTCACACTCTTTTATCCTATGGATTCTCTATGTTCCTACATGATCACTTGCACACATACTCTAAGTGTAAATGAAGTTGGAGACCTCATACATTTTCTTGGAATCTTATTTCACCTATCTAGACTTGATTTCATCTCTATTGGTTCAAATTTCAAGTCATTACATCATCTTGGAGCTGATTACAACTCTCAAGAGCTTTCACATAATTGGATCTCAGTTGCTCTACATGGTCCTAGTTTCCATCCTTCAACGATTCTTGATCTAGGTGAGAAGATTTATCTTTTTCCCAAGAAGAATATTCCTCTAGACATCAGAATTCAATTTGGATTAGAATCAACAACAGTTCAACATTTTTTTTCCTCTCATGTCCTTTCTTGAGGGAGGATTTTCCTCATGTGGTTTTGCCTCTTTCCTAAGCTTTTTGGACATAATAATTGTTAAAGGGTGACCATATCCTTGTTGTTGGGCCCTATATAAGTCTATATTTATGATTAATTCATACATAAACATCATAAGGTAAGACTTAAAGGGGGGTGTGGGAATATAATAAATTCACTTCATAACTTAGGATAAAATATTTAATCAATTTTGATTAATTTCCTACTTACTAGCCTATATAGTTGGCATCCACTTGCACTACATAGTCAAAACTTGCCATATATACCCCAAGAGTGCCTTAATCATGATTTTGGGTTGATCATGTCTACTTTATTGACTACCAGAATTAGTAACTTCTCTTTCCTACATATTTTGTCTTTTACTGCTTTACTCTAGCTTTTATGTGGATAATGTAAAGCTATTCAACTAGGAAATTGTTATCATTTGTTGTCAACCCATCCTCCATTACTTTCTCTCCATATTCCAGGATTAACATGTTTTTCCATCCCTCTTGAAAAATCACTCATGCTTTTTCTAATTCATGAGGTCCTTGACTTATTAGGAAAGTGCTTTAGCCACCAACGCCGGGGTTTATCATATTTAGTAAGTCTGATTTATGAACTAGCAATGAGTTTTCTTCCATCAACTCAAATTTTCTTTATAAGGATGTATTACTAGTGTAATAATATCAATTATCATTTATTGATCATTCATTAACATGCGTTCATTAATTCCTCTTCTTCTCTCCTTATGCTAACTCTCTACAATTCCCAGTGAGGTTAATTGTGTGCTTAGATTCGTAGCTTGTTTATGGAATTGTTGTTTCCATCAAGGATTTATAATTATGATAGCTTGAGGGTTATTTGGCATTTCATTTCTATGTTGGATATAGAATTCTTCCATTAGTTCCTCAATCAATTGGTTGACAAAGTGTGTGCCTTGGTCTCTTATCAATTTTTTTGGGCATCCAAATATAGTCACAACATTTTAAAATAAAAACTTATTTGCAGTCACAACAATACAATATTTTACTGGCACTTTTTCGGCCCATCTGGCTAGGTATTAAGTGGCAATAATTATATATCTTTCACCTACGTGCTTCCTTGCAAGACTAATAGGGCCCACAAAATCAATGACCCATTTATCAAATGCATGCAGAGTCATTTGTGGTACTAATGGAATTTCATCTTGTCATAACGATTTTTTGGTTCTTTTAAGTACATCATACCTGCGACAGTATTCTCAGGCATCCACATGCATTGTGGGTGACCAAAATACCACTTGCCATATGTTATGTACTATAGTTTTTCCAACAAAATGGCCTCTCGCGACACCACCATGTGCTTCATTTAGTATCATTGGTCACTCGTATTCCAAGGTGCAGTGATGAAGACTCTCATCAGGGCCCATTTTATATAATTGTCCAGTGATCAACTGGAAGTCTGCATCTTGCGCAACTAACTGTTTCTTCTGTACATTAGTAAATTCAACTGGTGCATAGCCCATACTTAAAAACTGTATGATGTCTTTGTAGTAATCATCAACCATTGTTATTGCAAATAATTGCGCATCAGGGAGACTATCGTCGACGTTATCGGTTTTGTTACCGCTTTCGATCCTTGATAGATGGTTTGGTCATGAATTCAGTCAACTCGGTTTAATAATGACCTCAAAGTCAATTTCCTGGAAAAGGAGAAGCCACCGATAAATCTTCCTCTCACACACTGGCTTATTAACCAAGTATTTCAATGATAAATGATCTGTGTGCATTTTGAAATGTCCACCCAACAAGTAGTGTGTAAATTTCTACAAAGCGTATACCATAGCTAGTCCTTCTCTTTCCATCATGGTATAGTTCTTCTCTACCACTGATCATTTTCTGCTAGTGAAGGTAATAGGATAATCAATCGATGCTTCACTAGGTTGTGCTAGTACCATGCCGAGTACAAAAGGAGATGCATTGACTATGGAGATACAAGTATCAGTGTTGTAACCATATTGTTCTTGAAAGTGTCTAGAATCTCTTGGAAAATATCTGTCCATTGGAACTTAACATCTTTCTTCAATAACTTCTCCATCGGAAGTAACCTCCGCATATCCTTTGATAAATTATATGTAGTATCGTGTATGTATTAATGTAGCCTCAATTGATTCACTATGGTAGGTGGTGGTAGGTCGACAATAATTGCAATTTTATTCGGGTCGACCAAAATTTCATCACGACAAACTACATGGCCCAACAAAATTCCAAACGTGTCACAAAAGATGCATTTATTTAAGTTCACTGAAATTCGATACTGGCAACAATGTTCCAGAATCATCCTGAGGCTCTCAATATGATCCTTAATGAGCCCAAATACTATCCAATTGTTGAATTATCCTAATGAAATTTATGAATAAAATCTTTGAAAGAAGCCACTCGTATTCTAGAAAAAACAGCAATAGCATTCTTGAATCCAAAGGGAATTATCGTGTATTGGAAACCGCCCGACTCTGTCTCAAAGGTTGTTTTGTGTCTGTCTTCCTTTGAGATTCTAATATGATGGTATCCAGAGAACCCATTTGTGAAGGAGTAAATTTCTTGACCCCCGACACTCTCCAATACCTCATTTGTAAATGGATTCAGAAATGGGTCATGTAAACAAGCATCGTTCAAATTTCTTAGGTCGATGCAAATTCACACTTCACCAGTAGTCTTTTTATCTTGCACTACTATTGGACTAATCCATTCCGATTCTTCTATAGGTTTTATGATACCTGCATCCAACATTCGGTCCAGCTCTGCCTTGAATTTTTTTTATACCACAGATTCAATTGGTATGGTTGCTACTTGATAGGTTTTGCATCGAGCTTTAAAGGTATCTTCATTTCTCCAAAGTCTATCACAATCCACATCATCTCTAAGAATTTCATAGGGAACAGATCTTGAAACTCATGCAATAGATCCTTGGTTTTCTCGACACTCTCATCATCCCAATAATCTCCAATATTGGTAAATTTTAAATTCTCCAGGGTGTCGATATTTACTTTCTTGAGTTTTAGTGAATTCAGAAATTGGTCGCTAGAAATATCGAATCCTTCCACTGCACGCATACCTTCAGGCACAAATATGTTTATGTCGAGTGAATCATTGTCATTTGGTTCTCCTGTCACATTATAGTACACCATCTAGTGTTGGATTGTTATGCTGCATTGATTGAAGTTTGTCATTGCGATAGGGATATATTCAAATATCTTTATCTTCATCTCTTGCAATGCGACATAAATTGACGGATGATCATCAACAAAGTCAAATGTATGTATGAAGCTAGTAGATAATTCATCCCATTCAATAGTCCCTTGTCTTAGTTCAACTGATGTATACTAGTTTCTTGGTATCATGTCTAACGTTTGTATGAATTGATGAACCCATTCTTGTTGCGGACATGCCTCCCATGTTGCATGACAATACTCAATATGGTCGACAGGATTAGTCAATCTTGTATACTTTTGACTAGTATAACTGATCTCTTATCCAAACATTATCTCCAACAATATTCTACATTGTGGTCATTGCAAGACATATTCTTTATGTACGACCCACTATTTGGTGGGTGTAGCTTTCAGCACAAAGCCAAGAGCGGAGAAGCACTGATGTTCTGTGAACTTTTATTCAAAATCTGTTATAAAAGATGAAAGGTTAGGTAAAATTTCATAGGTAGGTAGCTCACTTGCCTCAATTCCTACCCATCGCACAAAACATATAATTCATGTGCACCTTCTCATGGATACTTCATGCATCCTATTCTCCCAGTTTTCCAATGCTTCGCAAGAATCGGATGTATAGGAACTAATACTTCACCAACTAAGCTTTCCATTAGTTGTTGTATTTACATAATCATCCCTTGCAGACGTTATGTTATAAATATGGTCAAAATTGTCACCCTATCCTTCACTATTTATTGGCTCGACGTATCTATGCCCTTCTAGTAGATCAATTGGTGTGACCACCCTTAACTTTGGATATTCAAATGATAAGATTCATTTCTCAAAATTGATGATGGTATGATTATCGATCTCCCAATCGATCCCCAAAGTGTAGGATATAGGTTTGTTTCATTGACAATGTTTTTTACTTCAAAGTTAGCATAATTTCTTGGGCCTTCTACTTCAACAAGTACTTGAGTCAGTCGACCGATAGGTAGGAATTTTAACTGATTTGCTAATCTGAGCTAAATCAGAGACCATTCCAGTAGTGGTTTTCCCATGATTTCCCATGTTTGTCTCATCATAATGTTGATGTCAGAGCACAAATCTAGGATAATGTAATCCATGTCATAATATCCTATCTAGGCAGTTATTCTTATCTCACAACCAGTATTTAATATTTTTCCCATGTGGTTTACTCTTCTATCTGGTCCCATGTCTTGTTGAGGTTCTTTTATTAGAGCTGTCAATTTTGCGGCAACATATTTATATTGTATTAGAAATAAGCAACTTAAAAAAAAAAATCTTACCAACCTTTCTCATTGGTTGATTTCAGAACAACTAATCGAACATTTTAGGAATCTCCATTATTGGTCTTCTTGGAAGTGTAGGAGTATACGTCAACGCTTGATTCTTGTCGACGAATTCTAGTTGTGCATCCAAGAATACTTACTTTTCTCTTTGGACGTTGAACGACACTTTATTTTGTGTTACTGGTCTCACTAGTGGTTGGTCATGCTATGTATCTTGGTCTTATCCATTCGCAACACCTCCCCTTATCACGATAGAAATATTTGGTTCCCTTGGCTCAACAACAATCATCTGGATATTTTGTTTGGGATTCTATAGAGGGTTTTGATTTCACACATTTATAGCTTACCACTTCACAATCAATTGCGCACATTGTTCGATAGTATGATCAAAGGATTTTTAGTATGAGCATGTATTTGTAGGGTTCGTACAATCCCTCTCAAAATGTCCTGGTTGTCCACAATTATAGCATATGATTTGGACTCTTCCACGACCAATTCCTCCTCCTTTTTTTCGACCTCAAAAATTTCCAATCCCCCAAGGTTGAGGGTATTGTTTCCGCGGGTATTGATTTTGTGGATATTGCGGTTGACGATACAGGGCTTGTGGATATTGAGCTTCATCACATTCAACTTGTATTTTCTTTTGCAGTAGTTGGAATGCTCTGCAGTCCTTCTCATCGTGGCTTACTGATTTACAAAATTTACAATATAGACTAGTTGGTGCACTTTAAATATTATGTAAGTACATGTACTCTTTCGACCGATGACCTCTTATATAACATATTCTACACCAAGGAATCCCTTGTGTATTTATCGGGTTCGGTGCTCCCGTTGCTACATAGTTCATGTACGACGGGCAATTGTCCTTGTGGTTTCCTTTATTTCTTCATCTTGTAAAACATTTCTTCTTGGAATTCCTTCTCTTTTTCAATGTCCTGGAGTTGCAGTATAAGTTTAGCTAGCTACGACTGAATTTGCATCATTCCTACACCAGTTTCTCCTACAAGAGAGGATTCTAGCTCCATGTCCATCTCCAACACTTCAGTCTGCGATACAATCTTATGTTGCATCTAGGGAATCTTGATGTGCGGTAACAACACTGCAATGAACCATTCTTTGTGCTATACATTCGACATCTGGAAGCTTACTTTAGCAATTAAAGTTAAATCTCTCGTCGAAGTCCCACACGTACTCCATAGATAATTGCTTAATCTCTTTAATCTCTCTAATACACTGAGATTCATATTTAGGATTTCTTAATTCAACTTTTAGTTCTGATCAAATTTGGTTGAGCAATTTTTGTGCGACTCTTGTCAGAACCATAGAAAACTTCATATACCAGTTCAACACACGACCCTTTAGAGTTGTGATCAACTGCACCTTCTTTATTTCTTCATCCTAGACCTGTCACACAATCCATACGACTTCACATAGAAACCAATGTTTCTTTGTGTATTCTAACCCGTTTCCATCGAATATCAGTAGCTTAATATCGTTCCCAACCATTATATTCATCCTTGGTACTGTTGGGTAAAACATTTGGCTAGCAGGACTTTTTGTCGACTATTCCCACATTTAGTACTACTTGTATTAACAAATATACTAGGAGATGAGTTTCTGGAACTTACCTCAAGAGACATATGCGGAGTCGTAGGTGTGTCGTATTCATATTCTAGATCTGGGGTTTCTTCTTCTTCTTCTTCCATTTTTTGGATAGGATCATTTTCGCCTTCTTCATTGCAAGAACCTTTGTCAAAGTGTGACGTCAACTCATAGCCTTTTCCTCTGGTCGTATTTCAACTTCCTCTTCTTTTCATAGTTCTTCTTCTTTTTCCCAACCAAAATCTCCTTCCACTTCTTAGACGTCGACCTTCTAGTGTAGTTTCGCTATCACTAATGAACATCATAGCTTCGTTTGCTCCATTTTTCATCCACTTGTTCTGCTACATAACCCAGGTCTTTATATACAGTTCTTTACTCATCACACTCTATTCTCATGATTCATTTTTCGCATACAAGCATCTTTATCCAAGTTCTTAAAGATGTTAAGTATGGTCCTCATGGTCCTTGGAAAATTTTCTTTTCACCTCACTATATGATGTTATTGTGTCGACAACAAACTTAGTAATGTTTCCCTCTAAAATATTGTCTACCAAAAAATTGACAACCCTAGATACAAGGTTGCTAATACACTTCACCCGTTGAATTAACTGAGGACTCCACTCTTTCTGTTCTCTTCCTTGGAAATTTCTTTGCTAGGTTGCTAACTTCAACAACCACTCATACAACAAAATAATAAACTCAGTAAAACAAAATTCATGGGTATCCGTATAAAGACATCGCTCCAACCACTTTGTCGAATTCAACCGCGGTCATTCACTTTCTTCTCGTCCAAAATCTAATGATTTAAAATACCCACTCTTAATTTTTGACTTTGTAGGATGCCAAAACATATCTCACACAAAATTATTAATGGTCCCGACAATAGAATCATTTATTGGTGTTTCTCCCCGCGACCAAGGTTCAACCCCTAGTTTGTCTATCAACAAAGCCCAAAATATTGGCCTGACAAAGTAGGGATCAGTGGGCAACACCTACGACACAGATGTAGTCTCACAGGAGATATCTCTTAATGGGTAACTGCCAAAACCATGTTTCTGCAGTTGTGTGGGGATTTCCTCTTCTTCAGTACCTTGCTATCTTGATTGACCGAAACCGATGGTTATGTTACTTCTATTATTGCATGTATTCAAGATATGACTCTATTTGTCCATCGATAGAGATAATACTAGTCAATATAATTCCTTATCAGTGATTCCAACTAACAATTGTGCGACATATGAATATAAAGACTTATTCGTAAGAAAATACACATACATTCATTCGACATAAACAAATTCATCAAATATACACATAGACAACATTTAACGTGGAAACCCATTTGGGAAAATCCACAAATGCGCTCTTCATTTGGCATGAGAAATATATGGCACCTTTCGTTTGTGCACTCTACTTGCAGACTCTGTTCTAGATATTCATCTACACTCTATACATAACTATCTCTCTTCTAATGATCTCTACTCTTATATGTGTGAATTTTTCCTCTCCTTCACTCTATTATTGATCTACACACAGCCTGGATCGACTCACTCTTCTCTACAACCCTACCACTCTTCTACTCTTCCACTCTACAAATCAACATAGACCAACTAGGAAGTAACCAGTACATAGCTTGGGTTCTTCCTTTTTTAGACTCTTACATGTTGTAATTAGCTGAATTCATTATGTTATCCGACATGTTTCCATTCCTATTCTCCTACATTTCCATTACAACTGTCAGTGGGAACTATCGGCACAAAATACAAATATGCTTTATTCCCTAAAGCATGCATGACTATAACCGACTTCCTACCCATGATCTCCTGAGCTGTCCTTTCCAAATGTTGCATACCTTCTATCGTGGTTCCTTCCATCACAAATAATCTCATCACATATTCCCTTCTGTCGTGGACTTATTCGCTCGCAGTTGCTTCTGTCACATCTTTCCTTCTCGTGCTACTTCTTATATCCTATCTCTTCCTCCGTCGCAGATTCACGTTTTGTGTGACCGAACTATTCTCATTTGGAGCATAGTTCCAACGAAATTATGCTATCTTTTCCTCGGGCCAACAAATGTCAATCACAGAAGAATGTGATACAAGAATTGATAATGGAGAAACCCCAAGGGTAAAAAATTTGGTTGTATTGAGAAGTCTTCGTAAGAGGTGGATCTACTTAGTTTGTAAGTGAAAGTGTGTGAAGAGTCGAAATACTTGTTTACATACATGGAGGTCGAATAGAGGATCCATTAGGAACTAATCAAGCCTTTTATTTAGGAACTCATCTTAATGCATTGAAAGATCATAAAACCAAAATATCTTTCATATTTTAGCTTACAATTATTTATATAATCCTGAGGGACGCTTGGGTAACTACTTCCTATGTTTTAATTACAAAAATATAGTCACAAAGAGACCTTGTGTCTTTCTACCATTCACCAAATAAAAGAATATGAACATACACTGTTTCCATGTAGATGCACGATGCTTTTCGACTGCTCGGAATGTCATTTGACATGTGTTGGAATAATCAAGTACCGCCAACATGTATGATGACCTGTCGGGCATATGTATTAGTCGACTGAATTGCCGAATCAATCGATCCGCTGAGATGGCTGAGTCGTGGATCCAACCAAGGAGTTGACTAGGACTAGGGGCTAGTCGATGGATCCAGTCAAGTCTTGGTATGGATCGACAGATTTCCACCTTTAAGTGGAAATGGTCCCCATTGCTTTCTCATGTAGACGAGGAAATTTTTTCTCCAATTCAATGAGAGCATACCACTTTCCTTGATATGGGACTTGTACTGCTTCAATCACTTGAAACAAGGAAATTGCCCATGTCCTTGTATGGTGTGCTTGTTGTCCAACAATGGTGTCGATTACAATGGGATATTAAACATCTAGATGGATGTCTTTTGTTTTTGTTAGTTGTAAGTTGACATGTTCCAATAATGGAGAAAACACGGTCGAAGCAAGTCCAGATTGAATACCGGATGTAGACCCATGTATGGTGGAATGTTGATCTTACAAGAATTTCCGACAATTTTCTAAAGAATGGTGTATGGACCATATCATAAAGGTTTCATCTTCCTATGTGGGCCACTTAATATTTCTTTCTTGATATGCAACTAGACTTGATCCCCAATTTTGAATGAATGAGGAATATGATTGTTATTATGTCAAGCCTTGGATTTTTCATTAGCTTAGTGCAACATTTCATGTTCTTATTTGTGAATCTAACACACCTGATCTATGAACTTGAATTCCTTATCAATTTTTCTTTATGCATGGTTGGTTTCGACCAAGCTAGTCAATTGTCTAGCCAAGTCCATATGCACTAGATGCTGAAATCCATAGTAGACTTTGAACTGACTCTGTGACGTAGAATTGTGTTTCCTTCAGTTATCCTTTTTATGCTGTTATTGTGAAAATGTATTAAATTCTTATGAAATTATGACTTAAGCTATAACAACATAGAAAACTTAACATGGTATCAGACATATCCTGGAAAGAGTGGCTTTCACTAGGTAAATCTCTCTCTCTTTCTCTCGACAAGAAAATTAGGGTTTTCTACTAAAGATGAATTTTTTAAGTGAAAGTTACATTGGGAGGTGAATCCCTCCTAGGCACATCTTTTGGCACCAGGATTGAATTATTTCAGTTTGCATATCCTCTAGAAAGTCAAGCCCTAGTTTTTCTTGGAACCAAAAAATGAGACAAGAACCAAAACCAAAACCAGAAACTACATTACATAATTATGCTCTACTTTATTGCTTTCTTTAAAATTTTAACATTTACATCATTCTTGAAAAAGATAACCGTACCCCAATTTATCCGAGCTGAGTAAATTTGAATAACCGTGCCATCTGCGGCACAAAACACACCGAACCAAATCCCAATGATAACGTGAACGATACACATATAACCATAGGGAGAAAAGATAAGCTACAAATAAATTTGATACGAATAATTTTAGCGTTTGTTTGAAACTTTAGGGAGGAAAATTTAGTCTATGAAGCCACAAACTAATGCCTCTCCATGGTATGTATAAAATCAACCCAAGATCAACGAGTAACTTTCGATTGGAATGGTATCACTTACCCCCAAAACTGGGAAGTGAAGTATAATGAGCTTAGACATGTCGAAGAATTAGGTTCCTCAATTGTAAATACACCTTTAACATTCGACAGACAGACAAGCTCTTTCAGACGTCCATAATCTACACCTGCCCCTGCATTCTCTCTTCTCCCTAGATCTTCTTCAAATGCTTCTGAGATCTCTGACAGAAGCCAAATACAAAGAAACCCATCTGTATCTTCTTCTGCAACACCTTCCTACACAGGCCTACAGAACATAGAGGACAACACAAATACTATCCAGCCTGTAGGAAAACTCTTCAGAAACTGCAACATTAGAGGCAAAGACCAAGTCTAGGTATGTTTTCTCTCCCTTGACAAAATGAGGCTTATGAGGCAACCATACAAGGTCGCAAATCTTACTTCCCTGGAAGAAATCTGCCAGACACCCCATTCAGACAGTTTTCACCAGATGGAACCGTAAAAAAGGAATTCATGCCTAGCAAATCTTCTGGCCCAGAAGATTTTGTATCAGATGAAGTTAAGCTTCAAAACTGGGGTAATATGAAATCCAAACTCACTACCCAGAACCTTGATGACATGGCTACAGAATTACTCCAGATTAAATCCAATGTCATCGAAGGAAAAGATAAGGTATCCCTGATAGAAACTAAGCTAGAACTCATGAACCATCTTCTAGCAGACACTAAAGAGATAAAAGAAGTAGTTGCAAAAGCAGCTGATAAAATAGAAAGGAGACTGGATAGACTTGAAGAATTAATTAGCCAGACTAATGAACTGAAAAATATAACTCCTAAGTTAAGCCCGATTGCTTTTGCCTTGGCAACCCAAGGATATGCCAAGAAGAATACAGGAAAGAAACTTGAACGTAGTTATTCCTTTGGAATGTTTACTGTTCAAGAGGAAGAAGAAGAAGATGAAAGGCCAGACTTCAATTTTGGCCAAGATGAAGCGGACTTTCAAGAATTCTAGGAATGGATAGGACACTTTAAGTCCTTCAAACCTGCTTTAGAGCCTCGCTATTTAAACATGTTATCTACCCATCATCAGTTTGCAGAATCCTCTGGTTCTCACCAGCCACTTCCAGAATTTGATACAGCTATGCCTTCTGCTTCACAAGCCCCAAAATTCTATGCTAGCTTTGGTATTGATTCCATAAATAATATCATCTCCCAAATTCCTGACCATCCTATTCTTAATATCTAGTGTCAGTCTCGGGAAGAAATTAAAAATGCCATTTCCCTGTTATTCCACTGGACCTTATCCAAAAGAGCACAAGATGCCTCTTTGACAGGGCAATATTTGGCAGGAAAGATAGTCACAGGTCTTTCAGGCTTAGCTGACGAATGGGGTCGCTGGCTCCCTCAAGATGCCAGAAATGAAATTATGAATGCAAACGATGCTGACCAACAAGTGTTGAGAGCTCTAAGAAAGCAATTCCATGGAGGTGATGATCAAGACGATTCTGATAATTTAGCCTCGCTCTATATGTCTGCTCGGCTTTGTAACCTTTCTAAAGCTGAAGAGTATTTCTGCTATATGAAGAAGTTTCTGATTTCCTATGGGAAAGCAAATGACCCTGCTTACCTTGAGCACTATTTGAGAAGTTTCCCAGGTCATGTTCCAGATGCGGTTGAACAATACATGAAAGATAAAAATATAAACTACCGCAATCTTTCTCTTGCCCAGTTACATTACCACATCCTAGAAACATGGCAAGAGAATTGTCTTGCTAAGTGAGTCAGCAAAGATTTTAAGAGGCACTAGGATATGTACACCCCTTTGTTTTGTAAAAATGTCGTACAGATGCCTGATTGGGGTTGTGGTGCACACAACACAGGACACTTGCAGTCTGGATGTAAGTGTCACAAGAAGAATAAGAAAAAAGGCTTTTACACTAGTCAACCAAGGTTTCATTATCCCAATAAGCCTTTGCAATATTACAAAAAGTCCAAGCATAAAAAGGAGAAATACCACAGATCTGCTCCTAAGCGGAAATTTCTCAAGTGCCGGTTTAAACCAGCTGAAAAAGAAAAATGCCTTATTTGTGGTGACAAAGGTCATTGGGCTAACAAATGCCCAAAACGCAAATCCAGACCACGCCTTGCAGCTTTCTGTCAATCTCTGGATCCTAGATGGTGGGATATGCTAGATGAAAACGATTCACCATCTGCTGATGATTTAATTTTACCATCTGAAGAATCCTCAGATTCTGAGTCTGAGAGTTTTGAACCTGCACTCAGTAAATTTGCTTCACCTTCCTACTCTTCTGCTTCTGATTCGGATGCCAAACCGAATTTAGGGGGGTTTGAGCCACCTGAATTTGATTTTTCCCTGAATATGTTATCATTCCCTTCGCTTTCTCTACAGAAACAACAGTAGATAGAGAAACAACTTGCAGCCATTGATATGCAACTCTCAGAGACACAACCTTATCAGTATCAAGAAAGAGCCTCTCTGAAAGAAGAAAAGAAACTCTTGCTTAAACAGTTAGAGCAAGATAAAGGGAAAATGAAAGTAGAAGATGTACCTCCTCCTATGTCATATAATCCGATTGAATTATACAAGAGTTATCCTGATGGACATGAGGATAGACAGAGGTACAGACATGATAAAGAAAATCTATTCAGATTATAGGTAAGGGAAAAGCAACAGCAAAGGAAACAGTTGTGTACAGAGATAGAAGATCTCAAAGCTTTGATTAAAGTTATCCAAACAGAAAGAGATCAATCTTCAGATGAAGAATTGAGTAAGCACTATGAGAGAGATTTGAGTATAGAAAGTCCTAGGAAAAGAGAGCCATCTCCTTCCCCGGATCCTTCCCTCTCTATGCTTACTGGCCCAAAAATATATATATCTGTATAGTTTAAACCTTCTGAGTATAAACCCTATTCTTTGAGTTGCATGTTAGACTCCGGTTGCCAGGTAAATTTGGAAAGAGGTTCTGCACTCCCATCTTTCTACTTGGAGAAAACATCAGACGGTGGAATAGCCATAGAAGGAACCCTAGTTCCACTAGAATCTAAAGCAGAATTTTTCCCTGTAAATTTTAATGGAGTCTCTGATAAGCTAACAGTGTACAGATTGGATAATCTTAGCGATGACTATGTTCTAGGTTCTGAATTTTTGAATAGAGTCAATCCCTTTACTATTGATACTAGAAAAATGACTTTCTCTTGTATATTGAATGGAAATCTAGTGTGTCTTCCTATCTCCTTCCAGTCTTCTACTAAATGTAAGATAGTTAGAGCTAACACTGTGAAAAAGCCATCACCTTCTCTGCTCAATAAAATGGACAGATGTAAAGCATTCTCAGAAATCCATAGTGAAAAGGTTTTGAAAGAAATATCTGAGAAGCTACGAAAATATTGTTGCTCAGATAGTCCTAATGCATTTTGGACTAGAGAGAAATACTTCGTCTCTCTGCCATATGATCCATTGCAGAAAATAAAGCCTATGAAATCCTATGCTAGGCTTATGTCACCTACAGAAAGAGAATTCTGCAATAAGGAAATTAAAGAGTTACTGTCAAAAGGACTAATAGAGCCATCCAAGAGTCCATGGGCATGTCGTGCTTTTGTTGTGAATAAACATTCAGAAATAAAGAGAGGAAAGCCATGCCTGGTGGTAAATTATAAGCTGCTAAATGCTGCTTTACAAAAGGTAAGATATCCTCTCCCTGATAAGGCCAGCTTACTACAAAGAATTGCTGGTTGTTCAATCTTTAGCAAGTTCGATTTAAAGTCTGGATTTTACCAGATAGGCATAAAAGTCGAGGATAGGTTTAAAATGGCATTTGTTGTCCCTCCTGGACAATACCAGTGGAAAGTCTTGCCGTTTGGAATCAACAATGCCCCTTTTGAATTTCAGAAACGCATGGAAGACATCTTTCGTGAAAAATTATGGGATTAGTGTTTATAGATGATATTCTAATTTGCTCTAAAAGCCTGCAAGAGCATCTGAAACACCTGCAGGAGTTTTATGCGCTTGTCTATAAGCATGGTTTAGTTTTGTCTGAAAGTAAAATAGAAATTGGGAAAACTGATATTGAGTTTCTTGGATTTCGGATCCAGAAAGGTCAAGTGGTATTACAATACCATGTCCTGAAAGTTTTCAGTCACTTCCCTGATGAAATCTTAGACAAAACTCAATTGCAGAGATTCCTTGGGAGTCTCAATTATATTCGACCTTTCTACAAAGGTCAAGCAGCTGACATCGTTTTGTTGCAGCAAAGGTTAAAGAAACATTCGCCAAGATGGTCAGCAAAAATGTCTCAGGCAGTACAACAAATAAAAAGAAAAGTTTTAGAGCTACCGCCATTGTCTTTGCCAACATGAACTGGTAAATTGATTATTGAAACAGATGCTTCGTCTTAGACATGGGGTGGAGTATTATTAGAATCCATTGAGGGCAAAGAACATATATGTGGATATGGATCAGGATCGTTCAAAGCTGCAGAACTCAACTATCCGTCCAGCCACAAGGAAATCCTTGCTGTCAAAAAGACAGTAAATCATTTTATTCTGTTCTTAAAACCCGTGAGATTTGTCATCAGAACAGATTTAAAAATAATGCCTGGAATATTAAGAAACGAAAATGTAATGGCTGAAAACAATAGTAGAATACTCAAATGGTTTATTTGGCTCAGTAATTTTGATTATGAAATTGTATATAAACCAGGGTATTTAAATTGTTTGGCTGACATGTTAACCAGAGAATCAGCCACCAACATTAAGCATGTTTTCTAGACAAGCATCAAGATCCGGAACCAGGCCATAGAAGTCCCGACCAGTCCAACCACCTCAGCCAGCTACATCTATTCTACCAACACCAAAGGGTGGCTTATTCCTATTAATTCTTGCACATGATCTAGGAACTAGGAATCAAAATCATCAAAGAATTATTAACAAATACTCATGAATTGGAAATAACTGGAATACCAATATAGGTTTCCTCTCTGTATATTTTATAAACAAATAATGGGTTACAATTCCCATGCAGAGAAATAGCTTAACTCCATGAAGAATTCGAATACCTAAGGGACAATTCGAATTCAATGAGTGAGTCTAGCTTAACTGACTCTTTGCCATGCAATCTCACTCAGTTAACCACTTGAACAAAACCCTAATTGACTCACCAAACCCTAACTGAAGTTGGAGTGCAATAAATGACTTAATCTCAACTGAAGGAGATCAAACACATGTCATAGCAACCATTCATCAAGTGCTAGTACTGCATGACTCCAATGAACCCTGATGAAGTTAACTGAAGCTGAACTGACCATCAGAAGTTGGTGGAGGCGCCTTGTTAACTCCAGTTCATTAAATAATAATAAAATAATCATTAAATAATATATTTAATGAATGGAGGCGCCTTAACTGAGTGTAACTGACTCGTTGAACTGAAAGTAACAACCAATTAGCAATTAGGTGCATTAATGTCACACAAATCACCCCTGGAGTGCTCTAGTTAGCCTCCTTGACTGTAGGAGAAGGCTAAGTTAGCCTCCTTGACTATAGGTAGGCGTGGGAGTGACTAGGATGATGGTAATTAATGCTCCACTGATGTCAATTAAACTTAGGATAGTGGTTTAACTAGGCCAATTTGACCGAAAGAGTGTGTATGATGGTAAATGTCTCCAACACCCCCCCTTAAGCTATACTCAGGAAGAGTTAGAGAACATAGATGCATAAAAATTATAGGGCCCTAGAAACTAAGGCCATAGGTCACCCTGTACAATAAAGTAACTGCTTAATATAACCAAGGAAGCGGGGAAAACCTCATGGGAAAAATACCCCCCCTCAAACTAAGTAGTAAATCAAGAATTGGTTCTTCTATGCAGCAGCATCCTGAGACTGTGCATGTGAACCTCTGAATCCAAACTAAATGAATATGTCTGGAGGAATCTTCCACTTTGGAAGAAAAAAAATGCACTCAACTGAATCAGAAATATAAGTAGCTGCACGGTGAAAATTGGACCCATGTAGAGCAACTGAAATCATCTGAAGAGAGAGCAAAGGTTCTTGAGGATTCAAACCATGTGTGGAACACTCAAAAAACTGATATGTTGCAGCATTGAACAGAAAACCATGAGTGGTAAAATCAGCCCCAAATCTTAGGAGAAAGTGTCCATGTGGATGCAGAATGTCTTCCTCTTTACTAGTTCTGTGAGGACATGAGCTTGTGACCAAAGGTAGAGAATCCCTGGGACTCTGGAGAGAAAATGCTTGAGCTCCATAATCTGATATAGATTCTGAAATAGCTAATGAATCACAAAATAAAATATCAGTAACCTCATAAGAGGAAACTAACACCAAATCCCCATCAACAAATTTGAAGAAGAACTGCGGTACTTGATTTTTCACACCGGAATCGGTGAGAGCAGCTACAAGCATGGCTGAAAGCTCTTGAATTTTAAAATATGAACAAAATAATATCAGATCAGAATGTAAATCAGATCTAAATAAGTTCACAACAGATCCAAAACTATGAAATGAAATCAAATCCCCAGCAGCAGTTTTGTAGGAGACTTGTGGTACTTGTTTCTTCACACCGTTGATGAGAACAGCTACAAGCAGTACTGAAGGTTTATGAACCTGAAATTTTGAACCAAGAAATATCAGATCAGATCCATATAATATCATATCAGATCCAATAAGGTTCGTATCAGATCCAAAATTATGGTCAACCGAGACGGTAGATGCACAGTTTTCTTCTTCTTCAAAATTCTGAATTTTGGTGCATGCAATCCTGCAGGAATTTGCTGGAAGATCTAGATCATGGGAAGTGAATGTGTCACTCTTATAATCTAATATTTCTTCCAAAATATCCAATTTTTTACATATTTTCACACCAGCAGCAACATTAGAGGGAGAAAAATCAAATTTCTCTTCACTTTCGGAAGCAATTACTGGTCAATTTTGCACAGAATTCAAAGGAAAATCACCGTTGAATGTTTGCATGGAAGTGTAGCAGTATTTTTCTTCAATATCATAGATTCGGATGTCTTCTTCTATTTCAGCAATATGAGAATATGAGATATCAGAGATCTCATGAACTTCTGGAGCATCAGGAGAAGGAGTCAATTCATGGAGACTTTCTTCAATTCGAATTGACTGTGTAGAAGATTCTGCTTCATCTTCATCTTGAACAACTTCATCAGAGAGAGTAGAGGCTGAGAATTTTGAGTGAAGAAATCTTGTGGTGCTGGCTGTGATCTCCAAAGTACTATTATGATCCTCATTGTGCTTGCCAAAGGTTCTGTCCAATTTTGTCCAGAGATCCTTTGGGTATTCAGTAGAACCAAGATTAAGGTAGTACAAGCTAGCTATCATCAAGGGCTAGACATATTGTTCCAACAGCTCTATCATTGTCATTTAGCCAGTCATTCTCATTCTTGTAAGTCTCTCTTCCAATTCCAATAGACACCTCATAGACACCTCGTCTCTTGAGATATGCAATCATCTTCAGCTTCCATTCCGAATAGCTTGTGAATGGGGTGAGAGGAGGGATTGATGAGTCCATTTGAAGTTGTACCTGATAAAACCTGCAAATCAAAACAAAAGGGGCACCATAAGTTCGGACATCCTGCACATTTAGGATTTCATCACACCCAGCATAGTCAATCAAGTAAGCTTGATCAACAAGTTCTTTACTTGGGGTATTAAGTGGTAAGCCTTGGCTTCTGGTGCAGTGCTGGAATTTTGAGCTATTGCTCAAATTTCATGGAGAAATCTGTCAAAAATCTTGTTCTTGAGAGATTGTTCTTCATCCCACCGCATGCTCTGATACCATATTAATTCTTGCACATGATCTAGGAACTAGGAATCAAAATCATCAAAGAATTATTAACAAATACTCATGAATTGGAAATAACTGGAATACCAAAATAGGTTTCCTCTCTGTATATTTTATAAACAAATAATGGGTTACAATTCCCATGCAGAGCAATATCTTAACTCCATGAAGAATTCGAATACCTAAGGGACAATTCGAATTCAATGAGTGAGTCTAGCTTAACTGACTCTTTGCCATGCATTCTCACTCAGTTAACCACTTGACCAAAACCCTAATTGACTCACCAAACCCTAACTGAAGTTGGAGTGCAATAAATGACTTAATCTCAATTGAAGGAGATCAAACACATGTCATAGCAACCAACCATCAAGTGCTAGTACTGCATGACTCCAACGAACCCTGATGAGGTTAACTGAAGGTGAACTGACCATCAGAAGTTGGTGGAGGCGCCTTGTTAACTCCAGTTCATTAAATAATAATAAAATAATCATTAAATAATATATTTAATGAATGGAGGCGCCTTAACTGAGTGTAACTGACTCGTTGAACTGAAAGTAACAACCAGTTAGCAATTAGGTGCATTAATGTCACACAAATTACCCCTGGAGTGCTCCAGTTAGCCTCCTTGACTGTAGGAGAAGGCTAAGTTAGCCTCCATGACTGTAGGTAGGCGTGGGAGTGACTGGGATGATGGTAATTAATGCTCCACTGATGTCAATTAAACTTAGGATAGTGGTTTAACTAGGCCAATTTGACCGAAAGAGTGTGTATGATGGTAAATGTCTCCAACAATTCCTGCTACCTTGGGAAACATCATTGCCAGAAGAAATCCATCACCGGATACTTGAATCTGCTCCAAGAGCCGAAGCAAAAATATTTCTAGAACTTACTTTGATCCAGAGTATCCAATATTCTCCAATGAAGATTGAAATAATGGAGCAATGGGAAAAGGGAGCATTTCAGAGCTTCCATCAAGCCCGTGAAAAATTAATAAAATGCAGAGATATGTGGGTTGAATGCAATGATGAAAAAGAAGGACCAGTTTGGTATGTAGATTTAGCAGAAGGACAACTCTCCTGGACTACTTATAATCTTATTCTTCAATTTTGCAGAGAACAAGGAAAGATTGCAGTTTGCGCAGACCCAAGCAATCTGAGAAATAAATCTTGGTCTGGGTGGACCGAAATATTCTTGGATAGGTTCTGTCCAAGAAGAGATTGGGAGAATCGGCGTACTAACTTCATAGCACATATGGACACCGATATGCAGGTTGCATACTAGAACCACCAATGGTTCAAATTCTTGCTGCACCACGAAGGTGGTAAGTACACAAAGCTGGATCATGAATTGTATGCATCCCAAAAGTTTATCAGAAGGGATGAACAAGGTCATCCAAAAGACTCAAAAATACTCACAAGACAAATTCCTCTAAATTATAAGGTCGAGTCTATATTCCGCGAAGAATATCTGTATGGACCAAATCCTATTTTTCATGGTTCAGACATCGAACAATTTTTCGGTGATCATCTCTATCCGCCAGCAGAGTACGTTGATCGTCCGCCATACATGGAAGATTCACAGTTCTATTATGACACAGATGAAGGTACATGGGACTGTACATGCGGCGGGATTGACATAGACGGCCACACTGCATGCGCCTGTTTTCAAGGACGAGACCCTTATGATTGAAAGCGGTGGTGGGCCATAGCCGAAGGTTGAGTGGGCCAGTTTTGCCCCACATTGTTTCTATCGTGGGATGGATAAAAGCTCCACTGTGTAATATACTGTAGCCACTAGGATTGCCGAGTCTGTCATGACTGAGATTTCGGGTCCCCACATGCCACTAGCCAATTAAGGGATGAGATAATGATAGTGGTTGTCCCCACTTATCACCCCGGATGATTCGGTTCTGACCTCTTAGTGTAGGTTTTGCTTACCAGATCCACCGATTGACTTGTTACTGTCGGTCGTAGCTCACTGGTAACCGGTTTGAGATTGTATAAATAAGAGCTTTTAGGTTCATTTGAGATATAGCATTTTGCATTGAGCAAGTAGTCCTCTCTGCAACTAAGAGTCTAAGTATTGAGCAAGTGGTCCGCTCTGCTTTAAAGTCTATAGAGTCTGTAAGAGTAGTATGCTCTGTGTCTTGGCTTTATGCTATAAGAACACATCAGAAACTCAGTATTGTTTATAGAGTCTGTAACAGAGGATATGCTCTGCAAGTTGGCATAATGCTATAACATTGCATTAGAATACTCTGAGTATATTAGAATTGAGTTTTTAATAGAGTCTATGCTCTGCGACTTGGCGTAATGCTATAAGATCGCATCAGAACACTCTGCATAGGTAACTGTCTGTGTTGTAGTGATGACCTTCGCAGTCCGAAGGCGATCTGCCTATGTGTTTGTAATGTGTGCATAAATATTGTATGGATTTGAAGCTGCTTTAAATAAAGAAAGGATTTATATGATGCATGTGTGAGGATTAAACTGTTGATCGATCGCTGGCAAGTTTGTGGTATATCTCAAATGAACCCGAAGGCTCTTATTTATACAATCTCAAACCGGTTACCCAGTGAGCTACGACCGACAGTAACAAGTCAATCGGTGGATCCGGTAAGAAAAACCTACACTAAGAGGTCAGAATCGAATCATCCGGGGTGACAAGTGGGGACAACCACTGTCATTATCTCATCCCTTAATTGGCCAGTGGCATGTGGGCACCCGGAATCTCAGTCATGATAGACTTGGAAATCCTAGTGGCTACAGTATATTACACAGTGGAGCTTTTATCTGGCCCACGATGAAAAAAATGTGGGGCAAAACGGGCCCACTCAGTCTTCGGCTATGGCCCACCACCGCTTTTGATCATAAGGGTCTCGTCCTTGAAAACAGGCGCATGTAGTGTGGCTGTCTATGTCAATCCCACCGCATGTACAGTCCCATGTGCCTTCATCTATGTCATAATAGAACTGCGAATCTTCCATGTATGGCGGACGATCAACGTACTCTGGTGGCGGATAGAGATGATCACCGAAACATTGTTCGATGTCTGAACCATGAAAAATAGGATTTGGTCCATACAAATATTCTCTGCGGAATATAGAATCGACCTTATAATTCAGAGGAATCTGTCTTGTGAGTATTTTTGAGTCTTTTGGATGACCTTTTTCATCCTTTCTGATAAACTTTTGGGATGCATACAATTCATGATCCAGCTTTGTGTACTTACCACCTTCGTGGTGTAGCAAGAATTTGAACCATTGGTGGTTATGGTCTGCAACCTGCATATCGCCGTCCATATGTGTTATGAATTTAGCATGCCAATTCTCCCAATCTCTTCTTGGACAGAACCTATCCAAGAATATTTCGGTCCACCCAGACCAAGCTTTATTTCTCAGATTGCTTGGGTTTGCGCAAACTACAATATTTCCTTGTTCTCGGCAAAATTGAAGAATAAGATTATAAGTAGTCCAAGAGAGTTGTCCTTCTCCTAAATCTACATACCAAACTGGTCCTTCTTTTTCATCATTGCATTCAACCCACATATCTCTGCATTTTATTAATTTTTCACGGGCTTGATGGAAGCTCTGAAATGCTCCCTTTTCCCATCGCTCCATTATTTCAATCTTCATTGGAGAAGATTGGATACTCTGGATCAAAGTAAGTTCCAGAAATATTTCTGCTTTAGCTCTTGGAGCAGATTCAAGTATCTGGCGATGGATTTCTTCTGGCAATGATGTTTCCCAAGGTAGTAGGAATAAGCCACCCTTTGGTGTTGGCAGAATAGATGTAATTGGCTGAGGTGGTTGGACTGGTCGGGACTTCTCTGGCCTGGTTCTGGAGCTTGATGCTTGTCCAGAAAACATGCTTAATGCTGATGGCTGATCTGTTGCTGATTCTTTGGTTAACATATCAGCCAAACAATTTAAATACCCTGGTTTATATACAATTTCATAATCAAAATTACTGAGCCAAATAAACCATTTGAGTATTCTACTATTGTTTTCAGCCATTACATTTTCGTTTCTTAATATTCCAGGGATTATTTTTAAATCTGTTCTGATGAAAAATCTCACAGGTTTTAAGAATAGAATAAAATGATTTATTGTCTTTTTGACAGCAAGGATTTCCTTGTGGCTAGACGGATAGTTGAGTTCTGCAGCTTTGAACGATCCTGATCCATATCCACAGATATGTTCTTTGTCCTCAACAGATTCTAATAATACTCCACCCCATTTCTAAGACGAAGTATCTGTTTCAATAATCAATTTACCAGTTCCTATTGGCAAAGACAGCGGCGGCAGCTCTAAAACTTTTCTTTTTATTTGCTATACTGCCTGAGACATTTCTGTTGACCATCTTGGCAGATGTTTCGTTAACCTTTGCTGCAACAAAACGATGTTAGCTGCTTGACCTTTGTAGAAAGGTCGAATATAATTGAGACTCCCAAGGAATCTCTGCAATTGATTTTTGTCTAAGATTTCATCGGGGAAGTGACTGAAAACTTTCAGGACATGGTCTTGTAATACCACTTGATCTTTCTGGATCCGAAATCCAAGAAACTCAATATCAGTTTTCCCAATTTCTATCTTACTTTCAGACAAAACTAAACCATGCTTATAGACAAGTGCATAAAACTCCTGCAGGTGTTTCAGATGCTCTTGCAGGCTTTTAGAGCAAATCAGAATATCGGCTATAAACACTAATGCCCATAATTTTTCACGAAAGATGTCTTCCATGCGTTTCTGAAATTCAAAAGGGGCATTGTTGATTCCGAATGGCAAGACTTTCCACTGGTATTGTCCATGAGGGACAACAAATGCCGTTTTAAACCTATCCTCGGCTTTTATGCCTATCTGGTAAAATCCAGACTTTAAATCGAACTTGCTGAAGATTGAACAACCAACAATTCTTTGTAGTAAGCTGGCCTTATCAGGGAGAGGATACCTTACCTTTTGTAAAGCAGCATTTAGCGGCTTATAATTTACCACCAGGCATGGCTTTCCTCTCTTTATTTCTGAATGTTTATTCACAACAAAAGCACGACATGCCCATGGACTCTTGGATGGATCTATTAGTTTTTTTGACAATAACTCTTTAATTTCCTTATTGCAGAATTCTATTTCTGTAGGTGACATAAGCCTAGCAGAGGCTTTCATAGGCTTTATTTTCTGCAATGGATCATATGGCAGAGAGACGAAGTATTTCTCTCTAGTCCAAAATGCATTAGGACTATCTGAGAAACAATCTTTTCACAGCTTCTCAGATATTTCTTTCAAAACCTTTTCACTATGGATTTTTGAGAATGCTTTACATCTGTCCATTTTATTGAGCAGAGAAGGTGATGGATTTTGCACAGGGTTAGCTCTAACTATCTTACATTTAGTAGAATACTGGAAGGAGATAGGAAGACACACTGGCTTTCCATTCAATATACAAGAGAAAGTCATTTTTCTAGTGTCAACAGTAAAGGGACTGACTCTATTCAAAAATCCAGAACCTAGAACACAGTCATCGCTAAGATTATCCAATCTGTACACTGTTAGCTTATCAGAGACTCCATTAAAATTTATAGGGAAAAATTCTTCTTTAGCTTCTAGTGGAACTGGGGTTCTTTCTATGGCTGTTCCACCGTTTGATGTTTTCTCCCTGTAGAAAGATGGGAGTGCAGAACCTCTTGCCAAATTTACCTGGCAACCGGAGTCTAACATGCAACTCAAAGAATAGGGTTTATACTCAGAAGGTTTAAACTGTACAGATATATATATTTTTGGGCTAGTAAGCATAGAGAGGGAAGGATTCGGGGAAGGAGATGGCTCTCTTTTCCTAGGACTTTCTATACTCAAAGCTCTCTCATAGTGCTTACTCAATTCTTCATCTAAAGACTGATCTCTTTCTGTTTGGATAACTTTAATCAAAGCTTTGCATATAGTTTGCAACTTATCATTGACTTGTAGGTGCAAAAGTTATGATAGGGACATAATAATGAAGATACATCACAAACTTATCGTTGACTAGTTCAAAATTTATGTTTGACTTCTAGGTGTAGAGTCGATATCATAAAACATTTTTAAATCCATCTTTATAAATAAATAAAATATCACATAGCCTTCCATAACATCCCTAAAAAGCTTTCATCAACTCCAGACCCCACAAAGGTTTAGTACGAGGAGTCAATAGGCTGCGACAGATCCAATTCTTAAAAAGTTGCAGACATTTTGTAGTAGTTTTCGCTGATAGGCGTTGTCAGCGTAGGGACATATAAATCCAATGCTTTACTTTGCCAAGCGGCTGGCCTCCAAAAATCTTGAGGTGACCTTTGTGAAAACCGAAGCAAGGCGTAAGCGCATGTTACAGGCTCAAGACGCAGTATTAGGAGCCTCAAATAAGCGTGACGAACTTCGGTTCGAGACAATCTCAGACGGTCATCCTATAGATTCCGACCGGAGTGATGTAGAATTAGTGTTGAACATATTATGCAAGATAAGAGAAGAGACATTAGGAAATCTCATCCAGAGGCTCAGTTCTGGAGGCAATCAGATTTCTTGCATAGTTCAAGATTCCTTTCTTACAGATGTTGCAAATAAGTTTAATATTCCTTTGGTAAATTTGGGTAATTTTTAGATAAGTTTAATATTCTTTCGGTAAATTTGGGTAATTTTTAGATTAAACGAAAATCATATTTGCACGGGTACTACTCTTGAAATTTTGGAAACCCCTAATCTTGGGATTTTGGCAATCCCTAATCTTGGGATTTTGGCAACCTCCTTGTTTCCTGCTCTTGGGAGTTTGGGAGCTGGTACCAAACATCCTCATTTTGATGGAGCATTTTTGGGAACTTGGGAGCATTTTAGGAGCTTTTTGGGAACTTTTTTTTGCTGCTCCATTTTTATTGGGAGCTCGTAGAAGCTCAAACTCCCAAACAGACACCGATCTTCTACAAGCTTCTCGCTCCCAAAAAGAAATGTAGTTTCTACAAGATCCTAGCCATGTGGAGGCCAAAATCATAAGAAAAGTGTTGATAATCAATTGAATGATTGAACTTTACTCTGTCAAGAAATAACCAATACTAAAAATTTCAATTAAATCTATCAATAATGCCATTTTTATTTTATTTTCAAGGTTATATAAATAAAGATGACCCATACATTTTAAATGTTTAGATCCATTCACTCTCAAAATATATCCTGCAAGTGTACTTAAGTGAATACAAATGGATCTTTACAATACTAAGATATTGAACAACTTTAATTCACATCTCAAATGATTATAGCTAGAAAGTGAATACAAATGGATCTTTACAATACTAAGATATTGAACAACTTTAATTCATATCTCAAATGATTATAGCTAGCTTATGTTATTATTCATACTAATTGATATAGCAATTTAGGATCATAAACCATATCAAACTCAAGATACCAAAAAAATTGAAATTTTGTTAGTTGAACTTAAAACAATCAAGTTCATTTACATTAGAAGTAAGTAGTAGTTACCATAAAAAAATGCAGAGGCACCCAAAAACTACGTACTCTTAAGAGCAATAATATAGATGGATTTAGAACAAGGAATTAAAAAAAATATTGAATCTTATGATTTATGAAGCTATTGGTGCCTTGACAAACTCGTACAATGAGATTTGTATAATGTGGACCTAGAGAAGTGAGCAAATTTAAAAAGAATGAATTTCATGACACTACTAGAGGATTAAGAGGATAAAATAGTTTAAGCTACGAAATTAATCAATTATGTATTTTTAACTTTAATTTTTTTAAATATATTTAAAATATAATAATATATATTATTGCCGCTCCAAACCCTATCTTTCATGCAAATTTGGGAGAAGCTTCTAGCCGTATCGGATACTAGTGTCCGCGTACCAAACGTACCCGCATTCCAGAAACTTGTGCAACATAGATGAAAATTGAATCTATGTTTGTGGTTTAGGATCTCTGTTAGTGCTTCTAATTCTATCTCAATCTTCTTCTAATTCTATCTGAATCCTTCCACTACACGCATACCTTCAAACTCAAATATGTTTACGTCGAGTGGATCATTGTCATTTGGTTCTCCCGACACATTATAGCACACCATCTAGTGGTGGATTGTTACGCCGCATTGGTTGAAGTTTCTCATTGAAATAGGGATATATTCAAATATATTTATCTTGATCTCTTCCAATGCGACATCAATTGACGGATGATAATCAACAAATTCTAATGTGTGTATGAAGCTAGTAGATAATTCATCTTATTCAATAGTCCCTCGTCTTAGTTCAACTGATGTATACTAGTTTCTTGGTATCATGTCTAACGTTTGTATGAATTAATGAACCCATTCCTGTCACGGACATGCCTCCCATGTTGCACGACTATAGTCAATATGGTCGATAGGATTAGTCAATCCTGCATACTTTTGACCAGTATAACTGATATCTTCTCTGAGCCTTATCTCCAACAATCTTCGACATTGTGGCCATTCCAAAATAGATTCTTTATGTGTGACCCACTATCTGGCGGGTGTATCTTTCAACACAAAGTCGAGGATGGAGAAGCGCTGATGTTCTGTGACCTTTTATTCAAAATCTGTTAGAAAAGATGAAAGGTTAGGTAAAATTTCATAGGTGGGTAGCTCACTTTCCTCAATTCCTACCTGTCGCACAGAACATATAATTCTTGTGCACCTTCTCATGCATACTTCATGCATCCTATTCTCCCAGTGTTTCAATGCTTCTCTAGAATTTGATGTACATGAACTAATACTTCACCAACTAAGATTTCCGTCAGCTGTTGGATTTACATAATTGTCCCTTATAGAGGTTATGTTATAAATATGGTCAAGATAGTCTCTCTATCCTTCACTATTTACTGGCTCGACGTATCTACGACCTTCTAGTGGATCAATTGGTGCGACCACCCTTAACTCTGAATATTCAAATGATAAGATTCATTTCTCAAAATTGATGTTGGTATGATTATCGATCGCCCAATCGATCCCCAAAGTGCAGGATAGAGGTTTGTTTCATCGAAAATGTTGATTACTTCAAAGTTAGCATACGTTCTCAGGCCTTCTGCATCAACAGCCACTTGAGTCAGTCGACCGATAAGTAGGAATTTTGACTGATTTTCTAATTTGAACTAAATCAGAGACCATGGGCCAGTCACGGTTTTCCCATGATTTCCCATGTTTGTCTCGTCAGAATGTTGACATCAGACCCCAAATCTAGGATAATGTAATCCATGTCATAATATCCTATATAGTAAGTTATTCTTAACTCACAACCAGTCTTTAATATTTTTCCTACATGGTTTACTCTTCTATCTGGTCCCACATCTTGTTGAGGTTGTTCTATTAGAGCTGTTAATTTTGTGACAACAACTTTATCTTGTATTAGAAATAAGCAACTTAAAAAAATTAAATTAAGCTTACTAACCTTTCTCATTGGTTTCTTTCAGAACAAATAATCGAACCTTTCAAGAATCTCCATTATCGGTCTTCTTGGAAGTGTAGGAGCATACATCGACGTTTGATTCTTGTCGATGTATTCTAGTCACGTGTCCAAGAACGACATCAAACGACACTTTATTTTTTGTTGTTGGTTGCACCCGTGGTTGGTCATGTTATGTATCTTGGTCTTCTCCAGTCGCAACAACTCCCCTTATCACGATAGAAATATTTGGTTCCCTCGGCTCAGCAGAAATCATCTAGATATTCTATTTGGGATTCTATAGAGGGTTTGTATTTTGTACATTCATATCCTACCGCTTCGCAATCAATTGTGGACATTGGTCTATAGTATGATCAAAGGCTTTGTGGTACGAAATGTCTTTGTAGGGCTCGTACAATCCCTATCAAAATTTCTTGGTTGTCCACAATTATGACATATGATTTGGAATCTTCCACGACCAATTCCTCCTCCTTTTCCTCGACCTTGAAAATTTACACCCCCCCAAGGTTGAGGGTATTTTTGCTGCGGGTATTGATTTTGTTGATACTAGGGCTACCGATAAAGGGATTGTGGATATTCATACTGATCCTGTTCAACTTGTATTTTCTCTTCATTTTTCATTAAATAAGTGTTGATCATTTTCTCCTACAATAGTTGGAATGCTCTGCAATCCTTCTCATCGTGGCCTATTGATTTACAAAACTTACAATATAAACTAGCCGGTGCACTTACAATATTTTGTAAGTACAAGAACTCTTTCGACCGATGACCTCTTTTCTAGCATATTCTACACCAAGGCATCACTTGTGTATTTATCGGGTTCGTTTCTCTTGTTGCTACATAGTTCATGAACGACGGGAAATTGTCCTTGTGGTGTTCTTTAGTTCTACATTTGGTACAATATTTCTTCTTCGACTTCCTTCCCTTTTTAATGTCCTCGAGTTGTAGTTTAAGGTTATCTAGCTATGATTGAATTTTCATAACTCATACACCAATTTCTCAAAGAGGTGAGGATTCTAGCTTCATGTCCTTCTCCAGCACTTCAGTCTTCGATACAATATTCTGTTGCATCAAGGGAATATGGATGTGCAATAAAACCGATACAATGAATCACTCTTTGTGTTATACGTCAGACATCTAGAAGCTTAATTTATCAATTAATGTGTTAAATATCTTGTCGAAGTCCCACATAGACTCCATAGGTAATTGCTTAATCTCTTTAATCTCTCTAATACACCGAGATTCATATTTGGGATTTCTTAATTCAACTATTAGTCCCACTCAAATATGGTTGAGCATTTTTTGTGCGACTCCTGTTAGAACCATAGAAAACTTCATATACCAGTTCAATGCATGACCCCTCAGAGTTGTGATCATCTATGCCTTCTTTATTTCCTCATTCTAGACCTGTCACATAGTCCATACGACTTCACATAGAAACCAATAATGCTTTGGGTCTTCTAACCCATTTCCATTGAGTATTGGTAGCTTAATATCATTCCCAACCATTATATTCATCCTTGGTACTGTTGGGTAAAACGTTTGGCTAGCAGGAATTCTTGTCGACTATTCCAACATTTAGTATTACTTGTATTGATAAATATACTAGGAGATGAGTTTCTGGACCTTACCTTCAAAGATGTACACGGAGTCGTAGGTGTGTCATATTCATATTCTGGATCTTGGGTTTCTTCTTCTTCTTCCCTTTTGGGAATGGGATGATATTTCCCTTCTTTATCACAAGAACCTTTGTCAAAGTGTGATTTCAACTCATAGTCTTTTCCTATGGTCGTACTACAACTTCCTCTTCTTTTCACAGTTCTTCTTCTTTGTCCCAACCTAAATCTCCTTCCACTTCTTAGATGTCCACCTTCTAGTGTAGTTCTGCTATCACTAGTGAACATCTCAGCTTACTTTGCTCTATTTTTCATGCACTTATTCTGCTACATAACCCAGGTCTTTATATACAGTTCTTTACTTGTTGAACTCTATTCTCATGATTCATTCTTTGCATACAAGCATCTTTATCCAAGTTCTTAAATATGTCAAGTATCATCCTCGTGGTCCTTAGAAAAATTTTCTTTTCGCCTCACTATATGATGTTATTATGTCAACAACAAGCTCAGTAATGTTTTCCTCCAAAATACTGTCTACCAAATAATCAACAACCCTAGATACAAGGTTGCTAATACACTTTAGCTGCTGAATTAACTGAGGACTCCACTCTATCTGTTCTCCTCCTTGAAAATTTATTCACTAGGTTGCTAACTTCAAGAACCACTCATACAACAAAATAGGAAACTCGGGAAAAAAAAATTCATGGGTATCCGTATAAAGGCATCGCTCTACCACTTTGTCGAATTCAACCGCGATCGTTCACTTTCTTCTCATGCAAACTCTAATTCTTTAAAATCAACCCACTCTTGAATTTTTGACTTTATAGGATGCCAAAGCCGGTCTCACACAAAATGATTCACAGTCCCGACAATGGAACCATTTATTGGTGTTTCTTCCCATGACCAAGGTTCAATCCCTAGTTTGTCTGTCAACAAAGCCCAATATATTGGCCTGAAAGAGCAAGGCTCAGTTGGCAACACCTACGACGCAGATGTAGTCTCACCTACGATATCTCCTAATGGGTAACTGCCAAAACCATGTTTCTGTATTTGTGTGGGGATTTCCTCTTCTTGAGCACCTTTCTATATTTCTCGACTGAAGCCGGTGGTTATGTTACTTCTATTATTGCATGTTTCCAAGATATTACGCTATTTGTCCATCGACAAAGATAATAATAGTTAACATAATTCCTTATCAGTGATTCCAACTAGCAACAATGCGACAAATGAAGATAAATACTCATTCGTAAGAAAATACACATACATTCATTCACAAGATACATTCATTCGACATAAGCACATTCATCAAATATACAAATAGACAACATTTAACCTGGAAACCCATCTGGGAAAAGCCACAAAGGCGCTCTTCATCTGGCATGAGAAATATATGGCACCTTTCATCTGCACACTCAGCTTGTAGACTCTGCTATAGATATTCTTCTACACTCTATACGTAATTATCTCTCCTCTCATGATCTATACTCTCATATGTGTGAAGTTTTCTTCTCCTTCTCTCTATTGTTTATCTCCACACAGCTTGGATCGACTCACTCTTCTCTACAACCTTACCACTCTTCCACTCTTCGACTCTACATATAGACACAAACCAAATAGGAAGTAATCAACCAACCAAATAACCAGGGAGTAAGCCACACACAGTGTGGGATCTTCCCTTTTTAGACTCTTACATGTCGTAATTAGCTGACTTCATTCTATTAGCCGACATGTTGTCATTCCTATCTCCTACATTTCCATTACAACTATCAGTGGCTACTATCAGCACTAAAGCATGCGTTACTCTAGTCGACGTCCTACCCATGATCTCCTTAGATTTCCTTTCCAACCGCTGGACGCCTTCTATCGTGGTTCCTTCCATCACAAATAATCTCGTCGTATATTCCCTTATGTCATGGAATTATTCCCTCGCAGTTTCTTCTGTCACATCTTTCCTTCTCATGCTACTTCTTATGTCCTATTTCTTCCTCCATCGTAGCTTCGTCTGTTGTGCGACCGAACTCTTCTCATTCAAGTATAATTATAACTAAATTCTGCTATCTTTTCCTAGGGCCAACAAATTCCAATCACAAAAGAATGTGAGACATGATCTGATAACGGAGAAACCCCAAGGGTAAAAACTCTGGTTGTATTGAGTAGGCTTCCTAAGAGGTCGATCTACTTAGTATGTAAGCAAAAGTGCGTGAAGAGTCAAAATACTTGTTTACATACACAGAGGTCAAACAGAGGATCCATTAGGAACCAATCGAGCATTTGGTTTAGGAACTCATCTTAATGCACTAAAGAGCAAAGAACCGAAATATCTTTCATATTTGAGCTTACAATTATTTATATAATTATAAGGGAAGCTTGGGTAACTAACTCCTATGTTTCAATTACAAAAATACAATTACAAAGAGACCATGTCTCTTTTTACCATTCACTAGATAGAAGAAGATGAACATACATCATTGCCATGTCAATGGTGGTTCAGATGCTTTTCGACTGCTCAGAATGTCATTTGACATGTGTTGGAATAATCAAGTACCGCCAACATGAATGATGACCTGTCGGGCATATGTGTTATTCGACTGAATTGCTGAATCAATCAATCCGCTGAGATGGATGAGTCGCGGATCCACCAAAGGACTTGACTAGGACTAGGCGTTAGTCGATGGATCGAGATAAGTCTTGGTATGATTCATACTTCCACCCTTAAGTGGAAATGGTCCCCATTGCTTGCTCATGTAGATTTGGAAACTTGTGCTCCAATTCAGTGAGAGCATACCACTTTGCTTGAGATGGGACTTGTATTGCTTCAACCACTTGAAGCAAGGAAATTTCCCATGTCCTTGTATGGTGTACCTGTTGTCCAACAATGGTGTTGATTAGAAGGGGATATTGAACATCTACATGGATGTATTTTGTTTTTGTCAGTTGTAAGTTGACATGTTCCAATAATTGATAAAAATACAGTCAAATAAAGTCCAGATTGAATACTCGATGTAGACCCATGTGTGGTGGAATGTTGATCTTACAAGCATTTTACCCAATTTTCTCAAGAATGGTGTATGGACCATATCATAAAGGTTTCATCTTCTTGTGTGGGCCACTTAATATTTCTTTCTTCAGATGCCACTAGACTTGATCCCCAATTTTGAATGAATGAGGAATATGATTGTTATTATGTGAGGACTTGGATTTTTCATTAGCTCACTGCAACATCTCATGTTCTTATTTCTGAATCTAACACACCTGATCCATGAACTTGAATTCCTTATCAATTTCTCTTTATCCATGGTTGGTTTAGACCAAGATGTTTAATTGGATGATCAAGTCCATATGCACTAAAAGGTTGAAATCCATAGTAGTCTTTGAATTGAGTCTGTCACGTAGAATTATGTTTCTTTCGGTGATTCTTTTTATGCTGTTATTGTGAAAATGTATTAAATTCTTATGAAATTATGACTTAATCTATAACGACATAGAAAATTTAACGTGGTATCATATCTATCCTAGCATTAGAGAAATTTTGGGGTCTAAAATGGGCCTCCTAAGGAAAATAATAAAATAATAGTTAAAATAATAAAATAATATTGATTAATTTTGGAGGAAGAAAGAAAAAAACTACTTTTTGTGTTCGTATTTTCGACATATCTCCCTGTGTTTTTGCTCAAATTTCGATCAGGAGAGCTCGTTGGATGCGTAATTTGATTCCACATCCAACGAGTACCCACACTGCATACTTTTAACAGACCCCGCTACCCCAAAAACAAGAAATACCTGAAAAAACGTGTTGATGATGTCATCATCACGTTTTTTCAGGTATTTCTTGTTTTTGGGGTAGCGGGGTCCGTCAAAAGTATGCAGTGTGGGTACTCGTTGGATGCGAAATCAAATTCCGCATCCAACGAGCTCTCCCGATCGAAATTTGAGTAAAAACACAATGAGATATGTCGAAAATACGAACAAAAAAAGTAGTTTTTTTTAATGACAAATATGTCAATTCAACCATTATGGTTGACTTATTTTATTGAAATTCTATTGGTTCTTGAATTCCAACTCACAAAAACTTATTTTGGCACGTTTTCTTATAAGGCCCATTTTAGACCCCAAATTTCCTCTAATGGAAAGAGTAGCTTTCACTAGGTAAATTTCTCTCTCCCTCTCTCGACAAGAAAATTAGGGTTTTCTACTAAAGATGATTTTTTTGAGTGAAAGTTACATTGGGAGGTGAACCCCTCCTAGGCACATATTTTGGCACCTGGATTGAATTTTTTCAGTAGGCATATCCTCTAGAAAGTAAATCCCTATTTTTTCTTGGAATCAGAAAAGCTGAAAAACAGAAATCCATAACCAAAATCAAAATCAGAAAAAGAAACTACATTCCATAATCATGTTGTACTTTATTGCTTCATTTAACATTTTAACATTTACATCATTCTTGAAAAAGATAACCATACCACAATTTATCCGAGCTCAGTATATTTTCATAACCATGCCATCTGTGCGGCACCAAAGACACTGAACCAAAGCTCAATGATAACATGAACGATACACATCTAACCATAGGGAGAAAAAATAAGCTACAAATAATTTTGATACGAATAATTTTAGCGTTTGTTTAAACTTTAGGGAGAGGAAAATTTAGTCTATGAAGCCACAAACTAATGCCTACCCAAGGTCTGTATATGTCCATTTAAGCCTAGGAACTTAATAATGCAGATAGTCCACAACTTATTATTGACTTGTAGGTGCAAAATTTATGATAGGGACATAATAATGAAGATACATCACAAACTTATTGTTGACTAGTTCAAAAGTTATGATTGACTTCTAGGTGTAGAGTAGATATCATAAAACATTTTTAAATCCATCTTATAAAAAAATAAAAAAGTTTCCATAAAAAATCACATAGCCTTCCATAACATCCCTAAAAATCTTTAATCAACTCTAGGCCCCACGAAGTTCGATGGGAAGGTTTGGTACGAGGAGTCAATTGGTTGCGACATTTCCAATTCTTGAAAAGTTGTAGACATTTTGTAATAGTTTTTCTCTGATAGGCATTGTTTCTTAGGATAATGGGATATTTAAGGAGATTCGATTACATCAAGCTTCAAGTTCTGGTGGTGAGATTTCCAGCGCAGGGCCATATAAATCCAATGCTTCAGTTTTCCAAGCGACTTGTTGGAAAAATTAATTACTCGCAGAAGTCGAACCTGAGCTCAGCCGAATCTACCAGAGTCCGTAGTAGTCCAGTATTTGTCAGTCAGTATAACAAGAGTGAAGAGTCCAAGATTCAACAATGTAAACCAGTCGAATTAATTTCTGAAGCTAATTTTGTAGGTAGATAGTTATTACAATCATTAATGTCAAGACTGTATATTCACGGAGAAGCAAATTCTAGTTTGCCTATAAATAGAAGAAGAAGATTGTAAATCAAGTTGGATACAATAGACAAGAAGAGAGATTGAGAGAGAGATCAAAGGATAATAGAGAGTGAAGAAAAAATTGTGTCAAAGCTCAACCTTCTGTGTGTTTGAATATGTTAAGAGCCGAAGCTTTGTAAAAGCTTAATTATCTCTGTAAATTTCAAGTTTGCATTTACGACAATATAGTTTTTTTTTATGTCCCGACAATTTATATAAATCAAATAGTTTATGGTTGAATGCATGTTTATTTAGCCGCACATTCTTTTCACAGTTACTTGAGTAAATGTTGTTTACATTTACGGTTTGAGTGAAAGATTGAATCCATAAATTTCTCACCCAGTAAAAGTTCCAGGTTTTACGGTACAATGGTTGACACAAGTCTCCTTAATATTTGGGTATGTGATTTTGTAATTCTGTAGAATTGTTATTGCATCATTTTTTACTTCATCTTACTAGTAGGTGAAAAACATTTGTAATTTCTTAATTCCTTTAGACTAAGAAATATCATTTGTAAATTCCAACTAAAACCAAACCAGAGCAAGTGAGTCTAAGTAAAATGGTCGAGTAAAATCAACAAGTTGTCAAAGTGGTCAAACCAACAAGTTGTTGGTTAAGTTCTGTCTAAGTTGTAAAACCAACAAGTTGTTAGTTACCAACAAGTTGTCGAAGCCAACAAGTGGTCAAAGTGAAACCTGTCAGTAGAACAGACAAGTAAAATGCTTATAGAGGTAAAAGAGTTGGGTCCATAAGTCCGACCATATTGATAAACTTGTCTAGTTGGAGTTAGACAAGTTTCACGGACAAGTAAAAAGAAAAAGAGGTCGGCGTGAAATTTTAATAACTGAGTAGTAAATCAAGTTTGTCGGCTCGATTTTTGCTAACTGGTATCAAAGCCAGGTTTAGGAAAGAAATATTGTCATAAAAAGATGAAAAGTAATTTTCTAAGGAAAACAAAAAATTAAAAATGGCTTCCCAATTTGGTTCATTGCAAAATCCAATTTTTACAGGAAAGAATTATAAATCATGGTCTCTAACAATGAAGGCTTTGTTTAGAGGTCAATATGTCTGGGAGATAGTACAACATGATTATGCAGAACCAACAGATATGACAACATATACAAATCTCACACAAGCTGAGAAAGATGTCTTGAGGGAAGAGAGGAAGAAAGATGGAAAGGCTTTGTTCTACATACATCAAGCCATGCATGAAACCATACTCCCAAGAGTAGCAGCAACACTTAATGCTAAGTAGACATGGGATACATTGGAGACCACATATCAAGGCTTGGGCAAGGTAAATAATTCCAAGTTGCAGATTCTGAGAAGAGATTTTGAACCTCTGTCCACGAAAGATTCAGATTCGGTAGACTCATTCTTCACCAGATTTGTTGGTTTGATAAACCAACTAAAATCTCACGGAGAATCCATAGAAGACCAAAGGGTTTTTTAAAAAATTCTCAGAAGTCTCCCCCCCAAGATTTGAATCCTTGGTTGTGACCTTGGAAGAACACACAGACATGTTGGGTTTTACCATTGATGAGCTGCAAGCTTCACTCATCAATCATGAAAACAGACTCAGCAGAACACAAACATCATTGGAAGGTGCATTCACAACATAGTCATCCATAAGCTGTGGTAGAGGCAAGGGGAGAAGCAAATCCAAAGAGAGAGGAAGAAGTTCTTCAAGAGGAGGACGAGGCAGAATTCGTGCAAATGTTGCTGGTAGAGGAGAGAATCAGATTCCATGTCAACCAAGTGGCTAGAGGTTTGATCAATAAAAAATCCAATGTAAATATTGTAAGAAATTTGGAGATATTGCATATGAATGCAGGAAGAAACAATATGACCAAGGAAGGAAAAACCTAAATCAATCGACCAACACTAGCACTCCGACAAGTGCAATGTTAATGGCATATGCATCTCCAATTGAATGCAATGTTGTTCAAGAAAGTCCACATGACATATGGTACTTAGATTCATGCTGCAACAATCATATGACTGGTAATTTAATTTTTTTTTCCAATCTAAATAATTCAATTCAAACTGATCTTACACTTGGAAACAATGACCAAGTTACTATTTTGGGAAAAGGTACTATTGGTATTCTAACCAAACAGGGGGAGAGTAAGTATATTCCTGATGTCTATCATGTCGAAGGTCTAAAACATAATTTGTTGAGCATTGGGAAACTGATACAGAAAGGCTACATAGTCTACATAGAAGATAATCATTGTGTGATTAAAGACAAATGGTCCAAGCAAAAAACTGATAGAAAAAGTGCCAATGAAAAGCAACCGCTTGTCTCAATTAAGGATACTTCCTGACATGAAAGGGAAGACAAATACAGGAGCTGCATTCAAGGAATAAAGTAAAGAAACAGTCGAGCCCCTCGACAGTAAATAACACGGCAGCATTGATTTTCAAGTTGCATTTCAGACAGAAGTTCAGGAAGAATCCTGGCTGTTGCATTTCATATTTGGACATCTGAATTTTGGCGGGATGAAGCTACTGCACACAAAGAATATGGTTAAAGGATTGCCATTGATCGACAGACCAGAAAGGGTTTGTGAAGGATGCATTTTTGGCAAGAAGCACAAAGATACTTTTCCAGTCGAAAATTCTTATAGAGCATGCACACCACTTGAAATTGTGCACTCTGATATTTGTGGTCCAATTAGACATCATCCATTGGTGGCTGCAATTATTTTCTAACTTTTATTGATGAATACTCAAGAAAAACATGGGTATATTTTTTGAAACATAAATATGATGCATTTAGTTATTTTCAGTAGTTCATGGTAGTTGTGGAGAACCAGAGTGGACACCGCATCGAGATCTTAAGGATCGACAGAGGAGGTGAATATGTTTCAAATGAATTTCTAAATTTTTGCAAGACCCATGGCATACAAAAGAAATTCACTGAATGGTATACACCTTAGCAGAACAGTGTTGCCGAACGAAAGAACAGAACCATCATGGAGATGGCACGCAACATGTTGGAAGCCAAGCATTTTCCAAATGAATATTGGGGTGAAGAAGTCACAACTGCTATATACATTATGAACTAGTGTTCGATAAAGAGTGTGAAGAACAAATTTCCTTAAGAAGCATGGATAGGTATGAATCATAGTATTTCTCATTTAAAAGTTTTTGTTGTGTTGCATATGCTCATGTTCTAGATGAGCTAAGAAAGAAGCTAGAAAACAAGGCACATACATGTATTTTTGTCGCCTATTCTGAAGATACAAAAGCATACAAGTTGTATGATCCTGTCACAAGGAAAGTGATAATCAGTCGAGATGTTCAATTTGTCGAGAATGAATCATGGGATGGAGCTGTCGACATAAATGTGAATAGTGTGTCGAATGTCGACAATGATGATATGACAGAGGAAGTGGTTCAAACACCACATTTAAGTCAACTGGTTGAAGCACTGTCGACTCCTATGACACCACGACATGGTTCAACATAAGGACCATCGACATAAGTTGCAGCTCAAGCTACACCGACAAGCACACCAAGAGCACAACAGACTCCATCAAGCATTTCATCGAGATCGACATCGACATAACCAATGAAGACAATAATTTTGCATGAAATATATGAAGCTGATACACCAAATTCATTCTCTCTCTTTGCATTATTTTCTCCTATATATGATCCAATAACTTTTGAAGAAGTTGTCGAAGAACAAGTATGGGCACAAGCCATGGATGAAGAAATATAATGCATTGAGAAGAATGAAACATGGGAGCTGGTTGATGTACCAAAAGACAAAGATGTAATCAACATCAAATGGATTTACAAGACCAAGCAAGATGCTGATGTGAATGTGTAGAGGCACAAAGAAAGAATGGTAGCAAGAGGGTTAACACAGCAACCCGACATAGACTTCAATGAAACGTTTGCACTTGTTGCATGCATGGACACAGTCAGAACAGACTTGACCATTGCTGTACAAAACAAATGGCATGTTTATCAAATGGATGTTAAGTTATCATTTTTTAATGGCTATCTAGAAGAGGAAGTATATGTGGAACAACCACAAGGCTATGAAGTTCCAGGTTAAGAGCATAAAGTGTACAGGATGAAAAATGAACTCTATTGTTTGAAGCAAGCTCCTAGATCTTGGTACAGTCGGATTGATTCCTATCTCACTAAAGATGGATTTCACAGAAGTGAAAGTGAACCGACATTGTACACCAAAGTGAATGAGCAAGGTAAGATGTTAATTGTATGCCTGTATGTAGATGATTTAATATTTACTGGTGACTTTGGCATAGAATAATTTAAAGCAGTCATGGAAAGTGAATTTGAAATGACTAATCTGGGGATCATGAAGTTTTTTTTGGGCATTGAAGTTCAGCAGTCTGAAAGTTGTATTTTTATATCACAGTCAAAGTATGCAAGTGAAGTTTTAAAAAGATTTAACATGTCTAATTGCAAGACAACCCCAATACCAATAATAACAGGTTTAAAATTGAGCAAGGATGATGATGGATCAACAGTAGATCCTACGTTGTTTAAAAGGCTTGTTGGAAGCCTTATGTATTTTAACAACGAAAAGACCAGGCATCATGTATGGAGTAAGTCCGATCTCAAGATTCATGGAGTCACCAAAAGAATCTCATTGGCAAGTAGGTAAAATAATTTTGAGGTATGTAAGTGGCACAAAAGACCTTGGCATTATATATTCAACCTCAGAAAATTTTAAACTCATTAGCTACACTAACAGTGAAAATGGAGGCAACATAGATGACAAGAAAAGAACATCTAGGTACACATTTCATTTTGGTACAGGTTTTGATTCATGAGCTTCAAAGAAACAACCTAGAGTAGCTTTGTCTTTAGCAAAAGTAGAGTATGTTGCAGCTACAAGCATTGCATGTCAAGATGTCTGGATGCAGAGAGTGTTAAAAGACTTGTGACAGGACCATCAAGAATTGAAAACCATCTTCTGTGACAACAATTCAACCATTGCATTATCAAAGAATCATGTGTTTCAAAGAGAACCAAGCACATCGACATAAGGTTTCATTTTAGAAGAGAGTTGGTGAAAAACAAAGAAATTTGTTTGGAATTTTGTAGGTGTGAAGATCGACTAGAAGACATCTTTACAAAACCATTGGCAAATGATACTTTCTAGTATCTGCGTAGTTATATTGGAATGACAAGTTCTGTACAGTGAACTCTGTCATGCACAGAGCATGTTTAATCTCTGAAACATTTTGTAAATTTTGTTTAAAAAAAAATCGCCATTTGCTCATAATTAAGGGGGAGTGTTGGAAAAAGTAATTACTTGCAGAAGCCATACCAGAGCTCAGCTGAATTGCCAGAGTCCGTAGTAGTCCAGTCTCTGTTAGTCAGTCTGAAAAGAGTGAAGAGTCCATGATTCGACAATGTAAACCTATCTGTTGATGTAATTGTAAGTTTAGAATGTATTCACTTGTATTTCTTATGTATTGTACCCCGATGTTTATTCTGGGAAGTGTTTGTAATGTAATTGAGTCATTTCATGCCCTGATGTTTCGATTGAGAGTTTCTATAATGTAAATAAGTCATGTCAAGTCAATGTGAGTAACCCTCCTATTGTTCAAGGGTTAAAGTCCCCGCAGTTCCAGGGCCCTAAGGTTGTTAGACTCACCTAGTGAAGTTGGCCCTAGTGAGTCATTGTCAAGTCAAGAATTAGTATAAATAGAGAGTGAGTCTCTCTATTTATCACACACTCACTCACACTCAGTTGTAGCACATAGCTGAGGGAGAAGAAGTTACTGGGGCTTGAAAGAAAGAGGCTACTGCTGTCGGGAGATCATCTTACTGTTTTGGGTTTTACTTTTGGTGCTGATTCTATCTCTGAGGAAGTTGCGGGGTTTTCTCCATTTATGGTTTCCCCGAGGAAAAACACTGTGTTCATTGTATCTTGTGTTTGATTGTTGTGCTTGTTATTCTCTCAGTTAAAGATCCTAATATAATGCTAGCTTAAATGTTTAAAATCTAACATGGTATCAGAGCTAACCTGAGAAGAAGACACTATGCACTCGTGGGAAGTAGGGATTCCTACTTTTTGGATATCTCTCCACAGATTTTTAGCAAAAGAAGATTGGGATGAATCTCCTCCCTAGGGGACATATTTTTGTTGAAACATAATTTTATTTTGAGCTTTTTCAGTTATGGACTTGACACCGCTGCCAGAAATTAGGGCTTTCCACAGAAGTGAAATTTTTGAGTGAGCCCAGGCCTGAATTGATCTCCTCCTCAAAATATAAGTTTAGAGATCAAGATCAAAACATTTGGTTGGACATAACTCTAGGAAAGTCAAACCCTAATCTGCTCCTGAACCAGCACTGCAGAAATTCAACTCCAAATCCAGATCCGACATCTTGACCTGGTAAGATCTAAATCTTTTGTGTTTCTATTTGAGGTTCTCAGTTAAGATGTCTCGTCATACCAAGCTTGATGAAAAGCTTGGGGGAGCTGATAACTTCCAAGCTTAGAAGTATAGGATCTCCCTGGTCCTGGAAGAAAATGAGTTGGACTCCTACATCAATGAGGAGGTTCCAGTTTCAGAGGAAGATGAGGCTAAGGCATTACATAATAAGAAGTTGGTTATGGAAAAGAGGATTAGTTCTGATTCAATCAAGGATCACCTCATAACACAGGTGTCCTTCCTCAAGACACCTAAATCTATGTTTGATGCCCTAACCAAACTGTTTGAAGGGAAGAACATAAACTAGAAGATGACTCTAAGGAACTAGTTGAAGAATGTAAAGATCTAGAATGAGGAGACCATCTAGTCATACTTCACAAGGGTCTGCTAGATCAAAGAACAACTTGAAGCAGTAGATGAAGAAGTGAAGAAAGCAGAAATTGTGATGACAACCTTGAATGGTCTCCCTTGGTCATGGGATTCTTTCATCCAAGGAATCTATGCTAGGAATAAGCTAATCAAGTTCAGTAGACTATGGGAAGAATGTTCACAAGAAGAAGCTCGAGAATAAAATACGAGAAGTGAAGATCAAGCTCTCACAGTACACTCCAAGAAAGACAGAAGGGAAAATCATCATCACCAAGGTAAGCATTCTCATCAGAAAGATAATTTTGTAAAAATGGATCCATCCAACTCAGATGTTATACATGAGGAAACTTTTCTATAAATTTTCCCATGAATAAGAGTGGATCCAAGAATAATAAGAACTCCAAAAGAAGACATCATGCTCATACTGCTGAGGATGATGAGCCTCCTAGGAAGCAAGTAAAACAAGAAAGTGAAGACTCTTCAAGTGATCAAGAATATGTTCTGATCTCCGCTCTCACGAAAACTGTCACTCATGGAAACAAAGATTGGCTTATTGACAGTGGGGTTCCCAAACACATGACAGGATTCAAGGAATCTTTTGAGAAACTATCCGAACATAATTCACCGCATAAGGTGAAACTTGGGGATTACTACCAATATCCCATAAAAGGTAGTGGTGAATCCTCCTACAATCTAGACACTGGAAAGTCTATGAAAATGAAGGATGTCTTATTTGTACCAGGACTAAAGAAGAATCTTCTCTCCATATCGGCACTAGATGCAAAAGGCATGAGGGTTGCATTTGTAGATGGCCAAGTCCTCATGTGGCCAAGAAGAAAGACTATTGAGGATGCAATAGTAATTGGAGAATAAGGAGGATTATACAAATTGAAGGGCCATCCAGAACAAGCTTTGGTCCATGACACAGTAGAGCGAAATGAACTTTGGCATAGAAGGCTTGCACATGTGCACTACGAGCACTACCACTTGCAAGCAAAGCCGTTGAAGGTCTTCCAGAAATTCAGGCAAAACATGAAGGAGTCTGCAAAGGATGTGAACAACACAAAGAAGACATTTCCAAGTAGTGAAAGCAAAGCAAAAGGAATCTTGGAAATCATTTACTCCGATGTATGTGGTCCAATGTCATTGAGTTCTTTAAGCGGGTATGTATACTATGTTTCTTTTATTGATGATTTTTCTAGGAATACATGGATATACTTTATGAAGAACAAAGATGAAGTTTTCAGCAAGTTCAAGGAATTCAAATCCTTGATCGAGAACCACACAGAAAAGAAGATCAAGACCTTTCGATCAGATAATGGCAGAGAATTCACATCAAATGAATTCAACGAGTTCTGCAAAGATTCAGGGATTAGGAGGGAGTTATCCACTCCATATAATCCACAATAGAATGGGGTTGCAGAAAGGAAAAATAGAACTATCATGGAATATGCAAGAGAAATGATTCATGATCAAGATATTCCCATGATGCATGAATACAAATGGCTCTTTACAATACTAAGATATTGAACAACTTTAATTCATATCTCAAATGATTATAGCTAGCTTAAGCTATTCATACTAAATGATATAGCAATTATTGCAGCTCCCAATCCTAACTTTACTCCAAATGCAAATTTAGAGGAAGCCATATCCCATGATACTAGTGTTGGCCTACCAAACTTACCCACATTCCAGAAACTTGTGCAACATAGACAAAAAATGAGTCTATGTCCGTGGTTTAGGATCTCTGTCACTGCTTCTAATTCTATCTCAATCTTCTCCTTGTGTTCAGCAAATGCATTGGATGAAACGCACAAGACTGTTAAGGCGAAAGATATACCGGGACTTCCATTCTTTCTGAGTCTCTCTGATCTGACATCCTTGTAAACTACTACAGTGATGCATTTGTATGTTTCTTCAGTATCTGAATTACTTTGGACAATCTTTTCGTGTGGTTCAGGTTGACTCCTAGACTTACTTCATGGTACCTTAATTATTTAGGTGTGTTCATTATTTTGATTTCTCCTATTTAAAGGGTGAATTTTTTCTGAATTTCTATTAGGCACTTAAATTTTCTCCTTCATCACGTAACGTGTCAATCTCTATTCATTGTATGTTAATTATTTTGATTTAATTCTATTAAAATTTTTATTTTATTTAATGGGTAAATTTGTTTTCATTTCCCATTTATTGAAACTTTCTTCTCCCTTTTTTCACTAAAAGTGTCAATCTTTATTAGCCAAAATTAATTAGCGTGCCTTATAGTAATAATTATTGCTGCCACAGGCTTGTTGCAGATTGTGTCCAGCTTATGGTTGTGGTATTTTGGACAAGAAAGTTGGTGAATAAAATAATTTTTATTTTTGTTAAAATGATTTGTATTTATGTTTGTCAAAACTTAAAGTTTGAACTTTATTTTGCAGTTTCTTAATTAATGTTGTGGCCGCCAAGATAAGTATGGTCATATTTATAATTGGATTAAATTCGATGGTGCATTATGCATATACCCATATACCCACAGTTATGGCGAAAATTAACCAGCCTGTCCAGCAGGCAGCAGGCTTGAATGTGTAGCAGACAGTTGGATCCATCATCAGCAGTCCCATTAAAGCCTGGGCAGCAGGCTAGTTATTGATCGGCCACCGTTATAACATTGAATACCAAATTAAAATGATTAAAATGAAATCGTTTAATTATAATATTTTGCATATTTTTTGGTGCAATTTTTTAGTGTAGTTTTATTATTTTTCTGGCCAAAATTTCAGAAAAGCAGAGTTCCAAAGATATGGTGGCAGAGTTTCATTGTGAAACTCTATATTGAGAGATTTGACACATTTTAAATCCACCCAAATGCTTTAGAAATCTAGCAGAGTTCCATATCTAGTGAAACTCTGAGTTGATCTAGTTGCTAGATTCTGGCCAAGAAAATATAAAAGGTTGCTTTTTTAAACACCATCAGTTAAAAAGAAATCTAGCAGAGTTCTAGATCTAGTGAAACTCTGAGCTGATCTAGTTGCTGGATTCTGGCCAAGAAAATATAAAAGGTTGCTTTTTTAAAAACCATCAATTAAAAGTTTGCAGTTTAACAATTAATGTTGTGGCTACCAAGATATTCATCATTAAATTTAAAATTGGATCAAATTCAATGGTGCATATACCCAGAGCCACAACTCCAGATTAAAACGTTTACAACACATCAAAGCTTAGAGTTCATTAAATTAAAACGTTTAATTGAGAGAAAAACTTTTGCCACGGATTCCCTCTCCTTTTGACATTCTTAGTGGTCACTTAATAAAAACGGCTTGTGGTTTCCACTTTTGTTTTAACGATTCAATGATTGTTGTTTATTGAAACAGTGGGAGTTTTTCCTTACACCAGGCAGAGCCGTTTGGTGAACAATAAGCGAAAGACTGGGCACTTCACATCCATTCTATATACACTTTCTCTACACATTAAATGCTCTCTAGTTGAGTGCTTATTATTCCCTGAAACGTTTGGCCTATTTCCCATCATGTTGTTCCTCACTCATTACTTTGATTCGGCTATGTAAGTATTAATCTTTGCATCATGATGTTGCTCAATGATTTGATCCAGCTATATAGGTATTGATCTCAATGATTATGATAAAAAAATTTCAAACTACTTCTCTTTCAACGAAATTTCAAGCATGAAATTTTCGTATAAAGTTAGATGTTGATCATAAATTTACATATCCAAATTTCAAAGCATAATTCCTCCACACCCGAGATATCTTTGAGAAATAATCATAAAAACCATTGACCCCTTTGGAATGTTTGCTTAGACAAATCCCAACTTTATATTTTGTTTACTGTTTTAAATAAAGCATATTACACGCCATCTCACACAATCTATCCAGGACAAATCGATATCAAACTCCATTAAATTAAATGGCATCATGTTTATTTATTTACCTTTGAATGTCGGTAGCGAACATTCCATGAACATGGAATACATCGTGGAAGGTAGTATTAAATGCAATAAACAATAAAAAATGTCAAAATTGTCGGTTGTTGAGATTACTTAGCCTATAGAAACTGGCTAAAAATACTTTACATGCTGTAGAGCATTAAATGTGACGGCGGTCGCACTGTCCACCCTCAGATCCTTTCCAAAGTAAGATCTAACGGCAGACAGTGCGACCGCCGTGGCATTTAATGCTCTACAGCATGTAAAGTATTTTTCGCCATAGAAACTCAACGATTTTAAGAAATTTAAATTTTATTGGTCTTAATTCAATTCAATTTAATTCTATTAGATGATTTTAAATAAGTTTAATTAAAATAAAATTTTATATTTTGTAAATTTAAATACCGTCATTTAAAATTTTAAAATTTATTTTCAAAATTCTTGCCGGATTCCATCCGGCCAGGAAAAAGCCGTAAAAAAAGATTGAAATCAATCAAGTTTACGCAGCTCTTGTAAGTGTTTCCGTTTTGTGTCTGGGAAATATTAGAAAGACGTGTATATAATCGGAGCAATTAGGTTTTGGAATTTTGTATATTTCTATGTTTTGGGGCATAAATCTGTTTGTTTGTTTCTTTTGAAAGCTGGTGTGTAAAGGTTTCTTTATGGCACTGTCCAGAGATTTTTTTTAAGCTTTCCATAGCTGTGTTATGTGGATAAAAAAATAAAAACTGTTTATTATTGTCCCTGTAGGGTTATTATGTAATCCACATACATCTTTGATGCTATATTAGTTATGGGTTGACTAAAAATTTATCAATATTTTTTAATGTTATACATTGTAGTATATAAATTTATATTTTTAAAATAAATACATAAATTTAAATTATGATTATTTTATATCTAATTGGCTGATGTATTATATATCTTTTTGTGTAATTATTGCAAATTGAAATATTTCTACTATATAATTATTGCGAATCAACTTGAATATTTTTATTACTGTGCTTTTACAACTAAGCCCTTATGTCTTGGAGATCAATAATGAGCCTATTGCGCAAGCTTTAATGCAAGCAGACACTTGGATCTCAACCACCTTGAGATCCAACGGCCTGCTGTGCAACAACCATCACATAAAAGTTTTCGTAGCAGAAATGGTTAATTTCTGCCTTGTGTCTCGCTCCCAAAATATAACGATTGCAAATTGGAAAACTCAAATATTTTTATTACTACTCACCCTTGTCCCTCACTCCCATTGGTTCTATGGTTGATACAAAGAGTAAAGGACTATATTCTAGTGCTTTAAATTAAATTCTCAATGAAACACGTATGCTTGGGATTATAGCTTTGGCTTCGATGCGAGGCTTATTTACTAGACAGATTCGTCTTTAAGGAGAGCGTATCAGGTGTTAGAACTATACATGTCCATGGCATGAGAAGTATGGTATGATGGCATCCATGGAGAGGCCCCTCAGTTCCGGTGATCGAAATCTTGGGTGCGTTGGAAACCTCCCACCACACCTCGCGTTGTCCCCTCAAGCTCTCATGTATCAGTTCGTGTTTAATGGAACCTTGCGTCGACACCCTCATTCCTTTGGGAACATTAAATCCAATGGTAGAGCGAGTAGGATAAATGACAATTAAAACAGTCTGTTTTTTGGGTGATTTTTTGACAAAAACTGGCCAAAATTGTTCCTGGAAATTGTTATTTTTTAAGTTTTTTTTATATATATTTTATTTCAGCGCTGTTAATTGTATTTCCTAGACTGAATGACACATTTTAACATTACCTAGATCGATGAAATTGTGATTTAAACACTGCAAATTGTGATTTGAACCGTAATTGATCTACCAAATTCTGATAGGTTGGGGCATTTTGGTTAGCGCTTATATTGCTTCTGGGTAGAGGGGCTTGTTTCAAATTTGAATCTGGTGCGTGGGCGAGAAAATTTGAATCTAGCTTATGGTGCCGACATTTTGAAGTTATGAGTCATTTAGACATCGAAGCCCTCCATAGGATTGAATTTCCCATCCTTGGAACTTCACGCAAAATACATGTGTAAGTTGATCCTAAGTTCAGAGGATACATTCAAACTCATGATGCTAAGAAGTCAGAAATGTATTTTTGTTGGATATAGTGATGGATATAAAGCATATAGACTTTATAATCCCATCACCAAGAAGTATGTCATCAGTAGATATGTACTGTTTAAGGAAGAAGAAGGATGGGATGGGAGCATTGATAAATTGGTTGGTGAGGACATTGTTGCACCTCACGCAGATGATGAAGAAGATGGATAGGGCACACATGGAGGACAATCAAATCCACATACACCAGCAGTAAGGAAACCTTCCAGAATGCCCATAACTCATGAACATGGTGAACCATCAAGTGTTGGTGGACGACAAGGAATAGGATCAAAGGTAAGCAATGAATCAAATCCTACATTAGCATCATTAAGAAACAGAGGGAGACGTCAGAAGACTAGAATTTTAAGAGAATTGTATGATAAAAATGAAGAAGTAGATCAAGTTTCAAATTTTGTATTTATAGCATGTGATCCTGTAGATTTTGATGAAGCTATTAAAAATGATGAAGAAATCGATGCCATAGAAAGAAATAATACTTGGGATCTTGTAGATTTGCCTGAAGATAAAAATTGTATTGGTGTCAAATGGATTTATAAAACTAAGTTAAATGCTGATGGCGATGTTGAAAAGTACAAAGCAAGACTTGTAGCTCAGGGGTTTAGTCAACAACCTGGAATTGATTATAGTGAGACATTTGCACCTGTAGCCAAACTGGATACGGTAAGAATGGTATTAGCTATTGCTGCTCATAATAAATGGTATGTACATCAAATGGATGTAATGTCTTCATTTTTAAATGAATCTTTAGAAGAAGAGGTTAATGTAAGAAAACCTCTAGGATATGAGGTTGATGGACAAGAAGACAAAGTCTACAGATTGAAGAAAGCATTGTATGGATTGAAGCAGGCACCCGGAGTTTGGTACAAGAAAATTGATGAATATTTGAATTGTGAAGGATTCAATAAAAGTCCAAGTGAACCAATGTTGTATACAAAGGTAAAATATTGATTGTTTGTTTATATGTGGATGATTTGGTATTCACTGGAGATATTTCAGTAGATGAGTTCAAGAAAGCCATGAAAACAACATTTGAGATGATTGATTTAGAAATGATGAAATATTTCCTTGGTATTGAAGTAATTCAATCTGAAGATGGTATTTTGATATGTCAGTCTAAATATGAAAATGATATATTGAAAAGATCCAGAATGCTGAATTGTAAGCCATCTGTAACTCCAATTGCAACTAGTAGAAAGCTTAGTAAGGAGGATGATGGGTCAAAGGTTGATCCAACGTTGTATAAGAGACTGGTTGGAAGTCTCATGTACTTAACTACAACAATACCTGATATAATGTTTGCAATAAGTTTGATTTCAAGGTTTATGGAAACACCAAAGAGTACCCACTGGCAAGTTGGAAAGAGGATTTTAAGATATATTGCCGAAACAACAAATTTTGGTATCCAGTATACACCAAATTCAAATTTTAAATTGATTGGATATACCGACAATGATTTTGCAGGTTCTATAGATGATATAAAGAGCACATATGGATATGTGTTCAGTTTTGGATTGGGATCAGTAGCATGGGCATCAAAGAAGCATCTCATAGTGACACTATCCTCTGCTAAGGCAGAGTATGTTGCTGCAACAACAGCTGCATGTCAAACTGTATGGATGAGAAGAATTCTTTCTAAGTTACAGCATGAACAAGATGAACCAACTCAAATTTTCTGTGATAACAAATCAGCTATTGCACTATCAAGAAATCATGTTTTTCATAAAAGAAGTAAGCATATTGATACAAGGTATCATTTTATTCGAGAACTGATAAAAAACAATGAAATTAGTGTGGAATTTTTCACATCAAGAAATCAGTTTCCAGATCTATTTACAAAACCATTAGGAAAAGATTTGTTTGAGATTCATAGGAAAACATTGGGGTTTGTAATCTGTAATTGAAATCTAGTGTTACAAAATTTTGTTTTTTGAGTAGTAATTAAGGGGGAGAATGTTGGAAATTTATTAATTACTCTACCACTGGCTGCAACAAATATTGAAGAGGCATCACCGCCTAGAATTGAAACTGGTGAAATTTTAAAGAGTCGCAAACCGCCTCACTGTCACACTAATTGACAAACAACAAATTATTTAAAATTGTCAAAATCCATTTTGATGCGACAGAACAGTGGCGAAAAAGCACATCTAATTTCTGAAGAGGCAGCCCACTTCTCAAATCTGTGAGACTGTAAATAATTTTGTTTTGTATAAGTGAAGGGTGAGTTTGTAATTAATGATCGACTTAGTTGAAGTACTATATATACACATCTTGTAATAGTGATTATACACACAGGGAGACATAGTGTAATAGAGAAATTGATACATACTTGAAACTCTAAAGTTTACTGTGTAATTCTGTGTTTTACTCTGTTTCTAGAAAAAATCAATTTTATTTTTAATATCAGTTTGCTGTAGCAGTTGGAGTTTATTTGTGTGAATATTTTTTATTAATTCATTAGAATATTTTTGATAAGTTTACGGACATACGGGTAATCATAAAATTGTTAATTAGTGAGCTGTGACAGAGTTGTGAGTGAGCTGTGAGTAATTGTCAACACTCACAGATAGCTGAATTAAGCGTGTTAATTGATGTTAGCTGTAACAGGTAGTTGAAGCATCATCTAGAAAGTACCGTCAACTATAACAGTCAATTGCGACAGTCCTATAGGTGATAATTTGAGTTTTGTGAGCTGTGTTAGTGAGTCGCAGCCAACAAAGTACAACTTTTTTGTAATTTGTATTTTGAGCTGTTAGTGAAGTTTTTAGTGCTGTTGAAGCAAAGAGAAGCATGCCCCTACCTTCCCCACACTTTCTAGGGTAAGATCGAGTATACAATGAAAAACTAATAGTGTTGTTTGGCCACACACTTAGAGGGTTAGTTATCTAGAGGACTTATTACTTAGAGGCTCAGAATCTCAGAGTCTCTGGAACAAAACAATAACTAAACTCTTCAGAGAGTAGTTTCACATATTTTTCCATACCATACCTTATTTATGTCTGCCGCATATAATTCATTAAAGGGTTATCAAAAACACCATTTTACACATTTTTCCTTACCCTACCTTATTTATGTCTGCTGCATATAATTCATTAAAGGTTTATCAAAAAAACCATTTTACACAGGTTAACGGTTTTGAACTAGATGGAGTAATCAATTATTTAGTTTTCAATCACGTTAACCATTTTGATTGGGCTTCGTGTCTTGTGGAATATTAATTCTTCAAGTATACAAAGTGATTCCAAACTTATAGAAGATAAGAAGCGACCGCTCTAGAGTATTAACAAATTCTTTATATTGGTAAGTATTATTGATATGTCATGTTGGAAAACTTTTGATATATTATTTTTAATGTTTCATTTCATTAATTTATTGTTTTATTGATTTTAAATTTAAATTTTTTTTGTCAAAATCAAGAAGTTTCTCAGCGCTATCTATGTCTAATTCTAACAAAATTCACTTTTTATGACACTATTGGCTGGGCTGAGGTGATTTCAGAAACTTTACTAAGTGAGGAGATCAACCCCTCCTCTAACTTGATATTTTTATGAACTTTAAACTAAATGAATAGAACTGTCTATAAAACTCAAGCCTCGAACTGAAGTGGGATGCAATTATCCGTGAGACTCTTAGAACTACAATACTACTATAACACTCCTCTATGGCTCACCTTTGGTTTTAGAACAAGATCATAAAAATATTTTGTGTACAATTGATAACAAGGACCTCCTTACATAGGATCTATCAGGTCTCATATTACTACGTTGAATCGTTCATCTATGTTCTTGATCAAAGACCTGCATCTAAGAATTACAATTAAAAATTTAACCTAAGAAATATAAAGTATAGTTCAAGGAGTACGCACTATTGAAGCTATTAGTTTAGCTAATTACCTAGAAGTTGTTGCTTGCTTCCTTTTGAATTCTCCTAGATTTACAACATATAAAATGGGGAAGCAACAACAAATATATTTTTCATCAATGGAAACGGACATTCCTATAGTGATGCATATGTTAACAGAAATGGAACTGCTAATCGGCATGCAGTTCATCATGTTAATGGGAATGCCAAAGGGATTACCACAATGGTTGTTTCCAATGTAGTGCTGGGATGAAACCACACTTTCTTTTAGAGACGGATGATGCCGCTGATTTTGGTATGAAGAAGAAATTTCTTTTGGTATAAAGAAGAAATTGAAGACAATCTTTGCTGGTGTTTAGTGCTACATAAGTAAATTTTGTAAACCTGAAGCATTAGCCAATGAGGAACCAATATTTTCACTTGCCATCCTATAAAAAATTTAAAGTTTAATAGCCATGTGATTTGATTTGCAGGAAATCAGAAAAAAAAATTGAACAGACATGATGAACTAAAAAACACATCACATAGCTCTCATGGGTTCAAAATGCATTTCTTTGTAAGATAAAAATCGAATTACCTTTCCAAAGTCAAAATGGCATGAACATTTTCGGACATGAAATCAACTGCAAAGGCTGTGATAAACTTACATCCAGATTTTTCCATTTCGATAACCCGATTAGCCATCACCAATGAATCAGATATGTGGCCACTGCTGTTTGGGGGCTACCGAAACATCCTAAACCTTTAGATCCATGGAAAAATGTTCCATCGCTTTGATTTGTTTTTCCTTCAAAAATATCCAAGGACTTCTTAAAGCATAAGCACCTTTGATTAGGGATGTTCTTCACCAAGGTTTTGTAGTTAGAAAAGGACAGAAAAATTCATGATCACAAGGTAAGTTAAAAATTTGGTGCCTCATCAATGATCATGTACCTTCTCTCAAACTCCTTCCATGATTTTGCATCCTAGATTTACTTAAGTTGCTGCTGCCCAACGGAACAACCATGCATCTTACAAGGCCCTCAGAATCCAGTTTTCCATGTCCTCAACATGTAGTCTGCATCCCAAGATCAAAGTTGTCAAAATATGTTAGATTACCAAAACGAAAAGGTGTTTCGGAAATAAAAAAAATTAGGTATCAAAACATTAGGAAAAGAGGTAAAAAAACATATGATAAAAATTGGAGAAATTTAATGCCAAAACCTGATCGAATACATAATTCCATGCAATACATCGAATTTTTTTAATCTAATGGTTTGTGCAGAGGGTATGAGGTATGCCCGTTGCCGGTTCTATGGGAACAAAAACCAAGGCATACGACATGTTCTGCCTGCCCAATCAAACAAAAAATAATTAGATTTTAAAATTAAAAAAGTATATAAAATAACTCAATACTATAGTTGAACTTTAGCATTGAAAAAAATTAATAGAAATACACAGTAAATAATAAGCTCGAGCTATTTATATATATCCTGGTGTGCATGGCATAATAGGGTAATTATGGTTTCTTGTCTTTTTTGGTGGGGCATCAAAAACTGTGAGATATACTTTTTTTTTCAAATAAAATTAATTATTATAGCACCCCCCTCTCTCTCATTCAAGATATTATTGCAAATTTTCAATTTTTAGTTCTTCACTTAAATGGTGTTTTAAAATCTTGATTCATTTTATTTTTACTCTTCCAATTAAAAGAAATATTCATATTGATTTATTTAAAATCTAAAGTGTTTTTATATATGTGCATTTGTCCTTTGTGAAGCAGTGTAGGTTTTGGTTGTCCATCCTTTGTTCCATTTGTAAACCAAATACCCGACCACAAAAATTTGGAACATCAATTTTAAAACCTTCCATATAAAATTCCTTCTTGATCCTTTAGTGTTCCCCTATAGAAGAAGTATGAAGCTTCCAAAGGCCCTTTTTTCAGTGGGGAATTAATACATATTGAACTCCATTAAAGTGATCCTTATACTAAATTGAATCATTACTCAACAAGAAATTATCTAATGCACTAGGGTCATGGTGTGGTTGTTTAATGAGTACCATTGCATTCTAGTCCTATTGTCATTCTATTAATGATGAAAATTGTCCTTCCTTCTACATCAGAGGTTCACCAAAGAGAGAAGTCCCAATTAGCATTCACTTGATTAGACTTCACCTTGTTATATGTAAAGAACCCATCATGATTCTATCATATAAATGTTATATTTTTAATGGTTATACAAGATCTAAAAAAATTTAGCATCATAACATCATAACCACAAGAAAAAGATCACTGAAAGAAAGAAAAATGAAACAACACAAGAGAACACAAAGATTTTCCTTGGGGAAACCAGAAAGGAGAAAACCCCACAATACTTCCTCAGTATAGAATTCGACCAAGACAATGTAAAACCACAGCAACAAGAATAGTTTCTCATTGTTCACCATAGACTCTTTCCTTCTCTCTCTCTCTTCAGTGAAATACTTGAGTTTCAGATGTGTAAGAATCGGAGAGAGGCACCTCACCTATTTATATTCTTTAGTTGAATTTCCCTCTAACTTAACAAGGTCGACTTATCTAACTGACTAGGCCCACTTTTCTAACTAGACACCATAAATAGTATTTATTATATTGACACTTGGGTAGTATTTCCCCGACTTACAATGGAGGGTTTACCTCGTGACTTTTACATGACCAATTACATCAAGGACATCTCCGAATGGAGGAATAAAATCTCCAAAGGAGAATACAACAAAAGTACAATAGAATATCTTTCAAAGTTACAATACTTTAAAGTTCCCTCTGTAATATCCCAAATTTTGGACCTAACACTTATGGCATGAGCCCCATTGATGATGATGTTACCTTGATGTTTTATTTTGATATACTGGGTCAAAGACCCCACTGCATATGAACACGATGATTTGTTTGATATATTGGGCATAATCCAGTTACATATGTTTTATGTATGATTTTATGTGTTGGGTGTGGACCCTGAAGCACATGATTGATGAGATGTTTTGTGTTGAGCAAGGAGCTCTGGAGCACATGGGTAATTAATGTTTTGTTTTGAGCAAGAAGCTCTGGAGCACATGAGTACTTATATTTGTGTTGAGTGAGAACACAGTGAGAAGCTCTGGAGCACATTAGTTTTGAAACATTTGTGTTGAGTGTGAATATATGGAACACGTGAAAAGATAAGTTGGGAGTGTTGGGCGTAAGACCTGTAGGCTTCCATGTTGATGTTGAGAATAAGCTTTGGAACATCGGATCCTTGGGAATTGTATCACTAGGTGTATCCTACAAGTACATCCTAGAATTAGTGTTGAGCGAAGAGCTCTAGAATTGCACTAAGTTTGTAACTCCCTGATTTTAGTGTTGAGTATGGGCTCTGGTAAACACTAGGAGTTACTGAAAAGAATTAATGATTCCTAAGTGAAAACGACTCGAGAAAAATATTGATCTCATATGACTTATTTATAAGTGATTAAATGAAATTTTGAATTTCTGTATTATCATGAAGTACTGAAGAACTACCTATTATATGAGGGAATCCAACATGCAAGGATGTTTAGAGTTTCCTAGCCTAGTATACCTAACCATCTACCTCATGACCTTAATGAAGAAAGTGTCGAAATTCTAGGGATCACAACATGTGAGACCCTAAGACAAATGTTAACAAATAATATATTATTATATATTTTATACAGAGCATGTATAAAGAGTACACCTAGTAATAATATTAATAATGTAAGAAAGAATGAATAGTTCCATCTATTACTACTATTACTAAGATAAAGATTAAATATTATAATACCTATGAAAGTCTAATTAGGAACTAGTTGAAAGTTCCTAAGTTAAAATATTAAAAGCACTAAATTAAATAAAAAGGGTTAAATCAAGAAATGAAGTGGTTCTTGATTTAACTTCCCCTTTGACCAAAAGGTATGTCTATAAAGTCCCAAGCCAAGGAGAGGCTTGGGGATCTGGAGTCATTTTATGCCTAGTTATTCTCAAGATATTTCTTGGAGAACATTTTCGTAAGAGGAAAATGGAGAACTGATCCAGACCTGATATACCAGTTAGGGAAGCCTTACCTTAGTAGCTCGAAGCTACTTGCATGTTGGAAACCAGCTCAGAGGGATCCGGATTTAAACCATGAATGCTTCCGGGTCATGGTTGGGTAAAACGTGGTAGTTCCCAAGTGATTCAGTCATCTATGGAGAGTTCAGATATGCCTATGAATTGTTAATGCTGGGTAACTGAGTGTGCAGGTTTCAGCCATTAAAGGAGCTTCACTTTTCAGGTATGAGGTTCTGGACCACCTATTACATTTCCTAGAATAAGTGCTGGCTAGATTATGCAAGTGTATATATAATAGGTTCTAATCCTATGTGCTTTTGTTTGTCCATGACAAACTCTTTTAGGGTTTACATTTTAAATTATAAACCCTAGGTTGTAATTTATTTCCTGTGCTAGAATTATCAAAGGTTTTGTTCTTTCATTTTTACTTCTGTAATTTAATTTATGTTCATAGATTTATCCAGGGTTTTGGTTTCTTGTCATATTACTCCTGTATTCTCTTTTACAGCTTAAACTTTGTTCTTTTAAAACTTAGTTTTTATTTCTAAAAATAGTACCTATACAATTTATTTGTTTAGGAACCCTACTGGAAGATTTCATATTTCTAGTAGATTTGTGACTAGAGGTAAAACCTATAATGTCCCTTTTTAAATTTTTACCAAAATGCCCAATTTTCCAATTTTGTCACAATTTTAGCTCTTGACTAGTTTTAGTGTCTTGGTCTCCAAATCAGCCCAATTACTCCCAAATATTCATATAAGGTATATGAATGATATAATTAATTAATTATTATGTTCAGGTATGTATTATGGCCCTCCAATCACTTTTGCAAGTCTGTACTAAATTCTGAACAAGAAAATGATTTTATTGGCAATATTGGGCTCAAATCCTCCCCGAGGTAAGTGATAGAAATGGCTTCCCAAAGGTGTAGAATACCACTTTAATTATTAAATTTAATTATGGGATGTGTATAATACATTATCAGAGACTCATATGCATAACCAATCGACCTCCCATGGCTATTATAACTTCTTTCAATTAGATATAAAAAACTAGTTTTGGACCCTTGGGGAAATGAGGTGTAGTTTGCTCCAATTGCTATGAAATTCGACCCAATGGACACAAATTCTTAGTTACTTAACATGAAAGCAATAATATACTTTAACTAAATTCCACTCATTCATAAATCATCAATATTTTATACATCCATTCGAATCGATCAAGATTACAAGAGTTTACAACAAGGGAGTGGGGAAATGGAACCGTTTATTCATTATTGAATACTTTAGTAAGAGAATCTCCCTAAAATACATGAATATATCACCAAGTGCACCTCAATCCTTAGAGATGAAATATGGTGAGAAAAGTTGAGATGAAAGGAAGAACAAGCTGAACTTGATATGTCCACGAGCTGCTGTAGCTTGCACTTGTAACTTATGGATCCATTGAAGCTCCTTGAAATACCTGAGTGGTATCTTAAAACATCAAATAGGATGTGAATCTTTCACCCTCGAAATTAGCTAAGGCATGAACTAGTCATCGACTAGCTCTCTCTCTTCACTATAACAATTTTCACAAATGATCAAAAGGGGATTCTCATGGATGATCCCTACATTTTGTAAACATTATTGTTCTTATAAGGTTATAAATACATCCATAAAACAAATCCAAGTTGAATTGGTGTGGTTTCTCATGCTATTCCATGTGGCCTCTCTCTTCACATTCCCTCTTCTCCCAAATTCAAGAAGGGTCCTCTTGGCCTTCTCCAACTCCCATGAGCACCCTCTAAGATGCTCTTTTTTAGGCCTAACATGTCATATATGTCATATTTCATCCTTCATATATGACTTGTGTCATAACTATCATAGAATCTCCATCATTGGTGTCATAGATGTCATAAATGTAAGCGGAATCTAGCCAAGTGTCCATGAAACTCCCATTTGGCTCTTCCTCTCCCCATGTAAGTTACAATTCATCCAAAATTCAACCTATAAAGTATATGGAAAAGTATATTAACCTTATAATCCATCCAAAAAAATTAATCTTCCCATAGATTCGAGATTGCAAGAGGAGGATGCCATTTAACATAGGAATTCTAGCTTGAGTGGGCCCCATAGTCTCCATGTGTCTCCATTCTCCATAGCCATTTCATTTTTCACTTGCATTAATTTATTTAATTCTTCAAATAAATATTTATTCCTTTTGTTGTCTAAACACCATTTATTATCTCCCTTATTAACTTGCCAATGTTTCTACCCAACCTAGGGAACTAGTAGGATTGATGGAATTTTTCTGCTATGCAATTATTTGAATGGGGACATTATAGTCCTCCCCACCCTATATTTCCTATCCTCAAGTAATTTCAGAATTGAATGCTTCAAAATATTCTCCTCTTCCCATGTGGCATCTTCACTTGGTAGATCCTTCCATTGCACCAAGTATTCTTTGATTGTTCTGCTCCTCAATCTTCTCTCCCTTGTCTTCAAAACCTTTTCCGGAATAAGTGTGATATGTCCTTCATGATCCAAAGGAGGGAGTGTTTCTTAAATGAAATTTTTCTAACCGATATATTTCTTGAGACAACAAACATGAAATACATTATGAAATTTACTCCCTTCCATAAGTTCCAACTCATATGCTACTTCTCCAATCTTCTGGATTACCTTGTAGGGCCCATAGTATCTTGGCTTTAGCTTTTCTGCTCCATTCTTTTTGAGAGATGTTTGCTTGTATGGATGTAAACTCAAAATACACTAAATCATCAACTTGAAAGGTCCTTTCCTCTCTATGTTTATCTTCATATTGTTTTTGCTGATTTTGGGCAACCTGCAAATTGTCTTTTAAAAGATTTAAACTTTCTTGGCTTTCTTCCACTCAATCTTTAGATTTTGGAGATCTACTATCACCAAATATCATATCAAAATTTTTTAGTGCATCATAACCATATAATGCTCTGAAAGGAGACGTCTCTATTGACATGTGAAAGGTGGTGTTGTAGCAAAACTCACCCAAGTGTAGCCATTTTGTCCAAGATTTTTGTTGTTCTCCCACATAGTTTCAGAGGTACCCTTCCAACCATTTATTCAACCTCTCTATTTTTCCATCAGTTTGGGGATGGTATCTTGTACTTGGAGTCAAGTAAGTTCCCACCAATCTGAAAATTTCTTGCCAAAAAGCACTCATGAATCTACCATCTCTATTACTCACAATGCTCTTGGGGAGCCCATGCAATCTGAAGATTTCTTCCCTTGGAGCTTGTGCATAGTGACTTGTGTGGCCCTCTTCCATCTACTTCCTTTTTTGGTTTCAAATATTTCTCAACTTTCATCGATGACTACTCCAGATGCACTTGGGTTTACTTCCTAAAACTTAAGAGCGAAGTATTTAACATGTTCTTGGCCTATAAGGCCCTTGTTGAAAAACAATCTAGTCATCAAATTATTAAGTTAATATTTGACAATGGAGGAGAATATGTTAACAAAAAGTTCACTACTTTCTATAGTGAACAAGGAATCCAACAACAACACACTGTTCCATATACACCACAACAAAATGGCGTAGCAGAATGTAAGAACCACACTTTAAAAGAAATGGCTAATTGTATGATCCAATCTAAGGGACTAAGTCTTCAATATTGGGCTGAGCCCATAAATTGTGCAAATTACATAGTTAATCACACACCCACTAAATTTTTACAAGGTATAACACTGGAATAAGCATGGAGTAAAATTAAACCAAATGTAAGTCACTTCCATGTGTTTGGTTGTGAAGCATGGGCGCACATTCCAGATAAAAAACGTAAAGCATTGCAGCCTAAAAGTGAAAAGTGCATATTTGTTGGATATTTTGAAGATGTAAAAGGTTATAGACTTCTTCAGCCACATTCTCATGATATAATCATTAGAATAGATGTTAAATTTGATGAAAATCTTTTGGCTTGCGAGCCTAACATGGCGGGTGTGCCATCTTTGGACTACGAGCATGATTCGGGGATTGTGCCTTCTCATTCTTCTTCCAACTTCCTTGACAGGTTTCCAACTCCAGGTTTTGATTATGAGAGTGAGGATGAAAATCCACCTCCTCCTGATCACGTTCCTCCAATTGCACCAGCTCCAATGCTTCCTCGATGGGTTCGTTCAACATGTGAAGCAAATGGTGATCTTGCCGGTGATCCTAGAGATCAACATCGAACACGTTCTCAGTTTTAGTGAGCCTCTAATATTTTGGCTCAAGTTTTTGAGAATCATGATCCAGAAACTTTTGCAGAAGCTTTAGGAAATCTAGATTGGGATACAACTATGGATGAAGAATACCATTCCTTAATGGCGAATGATACTTGGGATCTCGTTCCTCTTCCAAAAGGAAGAAAACTTGTCAGATGTAAATGGATCTATAGAACTAAGTATGCATCAAATGGAAGTGTTGAAATACTGAAGGCAAGGTTAGTTGCCAAAGGTTTTTCCCAAGTTGAAGGGATTGACTACAATGAAACCTTTTCCCCTGTTGCAAAAATGAACTCCATCCACCTTGTTCTTTCCCTTGCATCTTTACATAACTGGGAAGTCCATCAAATGGATGTCAAGTATTCCTTCTTACATGGTGATTTATAGGAGGAAATTTACATGGAACAACCTCCTGGATATGTTCAGAATAACTCTAGCCTTGTTTGTCGCCTCAAGAAATCCTTATATGGACTTAAGCAAGCTCCTCGAGCTTGGTATTCCAAAATGGATAGATTTCTCCTTGACACTGGTTTTTCTAGATGCCATTCTGACCCCAATGTCTATACCAAGAAAGTAGGAAACCATCTCATCATACTTGTTCTTTATGTTTATGATCTTATCCTTACTTGTAGTGACCCTAAAATTTTAACTCATGTGAAATCTAGTCTTAAGCAAAATTTTGAAATGTCACACTTAGGATATTTGCATTATTTTCTTGGTCTCCAAGTCTTGCAAAGAAAAGAAGGAATATTTCTTTCCCAGTCTAAGTATACTTGTGACCTTCTTCGTCACTTTCACATGGAATATTGTAAACCAGCCCCTTCTCCCTTCTAGTGTGGAGTCAAACTTTTTGTCACTTGTACTTCCCCTGAAGTAGATGCCACCTTGTATCATCATCTTGTTGGTAGCATTTTATACTTGAATCATTCCTGTCCTGACCTTTCCTTTGCCGTTGGTCGTGTTTCCCATTATATGCAAACTCCTCATGAAAGTCACTATAAAGCAGCAAAAAGAATACTTCGATATATTCGAGTTACAATTTAGTTTGGGATTCATTATAGTTTAAGGGGACACCTTTGTTGGTTGGTTTCACTGATTTAGATTCGGCCGGCGATCCTGATGATCGAAAGTCTACTGCAGGTTATGTTTTTAGTATAGGATCTGGACCTGTCACTTGGTCTTGTAAGAAACAAAAATCTCTTGCTCTTTCTTCAGCAGAAGTAGAATATCGAGCCACAATTAATGCCAGTCAGGAAGCTTTATGGCTTCAATAGATCATTTTAGAGGTTGTATTCGAGCAGCAGTAACCTACTCCACTTTGGTGTGACAATCAAAGTGCCATCAAGCTTGCCAAAGATCCAGTTCTACATCAACGTAGCAAACACATTAAGCTGCACATGCACTTCATCAGAAATCTTGTTCATGATCGTGTTCTTGAAATTCTCTACTGCCCTACAGATGATCAAGTTGCAGACATCTTCACCAAGTCTCTTACAACAACGAAGTTTTCTAAACTTCGATTTATGTTAGGAGTTCAGGAATGTGTCCTTAAGGGGGGATAGGCTCGAATGCCTCCTTCTTTCTCCTAATAGTGTCACTTTTGTAAATCCTTCAATCCTATCCCATGTTGTTCTTAAGGGGGGATGTTAGGATATTTAGACACTTAGGAGTTAGTTAAGATAAACTTGTGTAATATATCTGTTAGGTAAAGTGTGTTTCTTTAGTATGCATTAGTATGAATTTGTAAATATTCTAATTTGACGATCATGATATTTTCTAGACATACAGTGATCCAACGGTTCAACTTCTCTTAGATCATACCTACCATTGATATATGGCTTAACACCCGATTGGTCAATGATCTCTATTTAAAGAGCATGGAGGGTCCTTGTCTAGTTGATTGATTATGAGAAGCTCATGTAACTTTCTTTATTTTGCATAATAAATTGCTCCAAGTAGCTATTTGGCTGGGGCTGTGGATTGCTCCCCTCTTGAGCATTTTAACCATGTGACAAACATTGGTGTATTGATCTGTGATCTGTTTGTGTGAGTGGATGCTCTTGGTGTTTGGTCTTTTGGGAGTACCCTATGTACCCAAACATGGTATCAGAGCATAGGTCTCAGGTTCAATTCCCTCGATCTATGCCGGAGGTGGGGTGTTAGAGTATTGATGCAACCTTCACATGGTATAACTGCCACACCTATGGGAATATAAAACAAGTGGAATAACCGCCACTCTTGGTGATAGGGCCTTGTGCTAGGTTTCAAATGTTCATCAACATCTGCAAGTTTTGGTGTAACAACAAACCGTACATGTTATCAGAGCAACATAAAGAACATAAAGAACAAGTATGATGAGATGGTTTCCTACTTTCTTGGTATAGACATTGGGGTCAGAATGGCATCTAGAAAAACCAGTGTCAAGGAGAAAGCTATCGATTTTGGCATACCAAGCTCGAGGAGCTTGCTTAAGGCCATATAAGGATTTCTTAAGGCAACATACAAGGCTAGAGTTATTCTGAACATATCCAGGAGGTTGTTCCATGTAAATTTCCTCCTATAAATCATGATGTAAGAAGGAATACTTGACATCCATTTGATGGACTTCCCAGTTATGTAAGGCTGCAAGGGAAAGAACAAGGTGGATGGAGTTCATTTTTGGGATAGGGGCAAAGGTTTCATTGTAGTCAATCCCTTCAACTTGGGAAAAACCTTTGGAAACTAACCTTGTCTTAAGGCTTTCAACACTTCCATCTGATGCATACTTAGTTCTATAGATCCATTTACATCTGACAAGTTTTCTTCCTTTTGGAAGAGGACCAAGATACCAAGTATCGTTCGCCATTAAGGAATGATATTCTTCATCCATAGCTGTATCCCAATATGGATTTCCTGAAGCTTTTTGAAAAAGTTTCTAGATCATGATTCTTGAAAAATTGAGCCAAAAGAGAAGAGGCTCACTGAAAATGAGAACATGTTCTATGTTGATCTCTAGGATCACTCGCAAGATCACTAGCAGCTTCACATGTTGAATGGACCCATTGAGGAAGCATTGGTGCTGGTGCAACTGGAAGAACATGATTAGGTGGAGGTGGATTTTCATCCTCACTGTCATCATCAGAAACTGGAGTTGGAAACCTATCAAGAAAGTTGGAAGGAGAAGAAGGCACATTTGCTGAATTAGGCTTGTAGGCCAAAGATGGCACACTCACCAAGTTAGGCTTGCAGGCCAAGAGATTTTCATCAAATTTAACATCTCTTCTAATGATTATATCATGAGAATGTGGCTGAAGAACTCTATAACCTTTTACATCTTTAGAATATCCAACAAATATTCACTTTTCACTTTTGGGCTGCAATGCTTTCTATTTTTCATCCGGAATGTGAGCCCATGCTTCACAACCAAACACACAGAAGTGACTTACATCTGGTTTAATTTTACTCCATGCTTCTTCCAGTGTTATACCTTGTAAAATTTTAGTGGGTGTGCGATTAACTATGTAATTTGCACAATTTATGGCCTCATCCCAATATTGAAGACTTAGTCCCTTAGATTGGATCATACAATTAGCCATTTCTTTTAAAGTGCGGTTCTTCCGTTCAGCTACACCATTTTGTTGTGGTGTATATGGAACAATGTGTTGTTGTTGGATTCCTTTTTCAGTGCATAAAGTAGTGAACTTTTTTTTAACATATTCTCCTCCATTGTCAGATCTTAACTTAATTATTTGATGACCAGATTGTTTTTGAACAAGGGCCTTACAGGCCAAGAACATGTTAAATACTTCGCTCTTAATTTTTAAGAATTAAACCCAAGTGCATCTGGAGTAGTCATCAATGAAAGTTAAGAAATATTTGAAACCAGAAAAGGAAGCAGATGGAAGAGGACCACACAAGTCACTATGCATAAGCTCCAAGGGAACCGAGGCGTGCCAAGAGGCACACTTGTCAAAACTATCCTGATGATTTTTTTCGAGTACACAACTGAAACAAACACCATCCTTGCAAGATACCATCAGAATACCAATCACCATATTGTCTTTACATATTTGTTTCAATGAGCGATAATTTAAGTGACCGAATCACTCATGCCAAAGTTTGCCCAAGTTATTACTATGAGTAACAAAAACTGAAGGAAAAGGTGATGACCCAAAGTTGTTAAATTTGTACAACCTGGTAATATCATCAGCAATTCTGGTAGCTAGGACATGTTGAGAATCTTTAAAGTCATTGTTTACAACTTGATGAGGTGTAAACGTTATAGTTTTACCTTCACCCGAATGAGTAATTTGATAGACTGATAACAAATTGCAGGAAATTTTTGGAACACATAGTACACCACTGAAATGACCATTTTTTACTGGAACTATTCCAGATCCTACAACACTTAGAGATCTATCATCACCAACAAATATTTGTTTCATGTTACATTAATGCATAGTAGAAAATATGGCTTGATCCTTAGCCATATGATAAGATGATCCAGAATCAATGAGCCATTCATTTGAAGTTGAAGAAGAAGATGTAGTATAAGAGTAACCAGAAGCACAAAGTGCATGTCCATGAGAGGTAGATTCTGAAGACGAATCTAGGCTGATGTGGTGCTTCTTCATTGATGCTTCCAAGGCTGCCATCTTCTTGAAACACTTAGATTCATCATGACTATCTTTCCCACAAAAATTGCAATGACGCTCAGTCTTCTTTCCTTTTGGCTTGGATCCTTTGTCATTTTTTAAAGAAGGAGCCGACTGAGAGGGTTTGGGACCCTTGTTTGGCTTATTATTGTGAAAATTCTGTTTCTTGGGAGGCTTGGAATTTTCTTTCTGTTGGGACAATAAGGATTTCCCAGATGTATCTGCATTATTGATTATTCCAAGATGAATTAGCTTATCTTTCTCTCTAATTAAGGAATCACAAAAGGATTCAAGGCTAGGCTCTTGAAACCTAGCAACATTCAATGATTCTTTCATGGAGTAAAATGTAGATACAAAAACAGAATATGCAGGTCCAAGTTTGGAAAGAATATGATAAATATATTGTTTGTCTTCTTTCTTAATCTTGCATTCTTCACATAAGAGTCTAAGAGTTTTATACTTAGATAAATAGTCTTGAATGCATGAAAAATCAATTGGATTCAAAGAAATCAACTCATTCTCAAGTTGATGACCTCAAATTTCATTGTGTTTACCAAACATAGATTCCAACTTTTCCAAATCTTTATCAGGTTCATCAATTCCAGATATGTGGAATTTCAAATCAGTAGATATTGACATCCCAATCAATCCACGAGCTTCATCACATCTATTTTCCCATTTTATTTTCTTATCATCATCAGTGGGTTTTGTTTCTTTCCCTGCGGTAATTCTAAAAAGTCCCCTACTTCTTAGAACATCCTCCATACAAGATTTCCATGAGAAATAGTTAGAACTGTTAAGTATAATATCACAAGGGGAGGCCATACTTGAAAATAATGGCTGAAAGAATAGAAACTAACTTCCTGGATGCAAAGAGCTCGAAAAATCAGGCTGTTTTAGAAAAACAACACTAAAAACTGATTCTGAATGATGAATTTATGCTTGATAAAAGAAAATGTTGAAGGTGTCCCCAATAGTGACGTGGCAGATATTAACTTGACCAACTAAAAAAAAGAACCCCCTCTAATACCATGTTCGGGTACACAGGGTACTTCCAAAAGACCAACCACCAAGAGCAGCCACTTACACAAATAGATCAGAGATCAATACACCAATGTTTGTCATGTGGTTAAAACCCTCGAGAGGGAAACATTCCATGGCCCCAGCCAAACAGCTACTTGGAGCAATTTATTATGCAAAAGAAATAAAGTTACATGATCTTCTCATAATCGATCAACTAGGCAAGGACCCTCCATGCTCTTTAAATAGAGATCATGGACCAATCGGGTGTTAAGCCACAGATCAATGGTAGGTACGATCTAAGAGAAGTTGAACCATTGGATCACTATATGTCTAGAACATATCATGACCATTGGATTAGAATATTTACAAAGGCATACTAATGCATACTAAAGAAACACACTTTACCTAACAGATACATTACACAAGTTGATCTTAACTAACTCCTAAGTGTCTAAATATCCTAACATTATTCAACCTCTCTATTTTTCCATCAGTTTGGGGATGGTATCTTGTACTTGGAGTCAATTACGTGCCCACCAATCTGAAAAGTTCTTGCCAAAAATAACTCATGATTCTACCATCTCTATCACTCACAATGCTCTTGGGGAGCCCATGCAATCTAAAGATTTCTTTGAAAAAAAGGTCAGCCACTTGTGCAACACTAAAAGAGGATGTAACAACAAAGAAATGAGAAAAATTAGTCAATCTATCCACTACCACATATATGCAATCCTTGCCCAAATATTTGGGCAAACCAGTGATGAAATCCATCGATATACTGTCCCATTTTTTCTCTGTAATGGGCAATGTTTGTAATAAACCAGTTAGGTATGTGAGTTCTGATTTTTTTTTCTGACATACCTTACATTCATTCACATACTTCTAAACATATTCCTTCATCCGAATTTGATCATAACCAAATCTAAGGTCAATTTTGGAAAGGTAATTAGCTCCAAATAGCTCATCCATGAGCTCATCAATCCTAGGAATAGGATATCTATTCTTGATGGTCTTCTTGTTCAAAGCTCTAAAGTCTATACACATCCTCAAAGTTCCAGCTTTTTTCTTTACCAACACTACTGAAGAAGCATATGGGCTAGAGCTTGGTATAATGAGTCTTAACTCTAAGAATTATTGATTGGCATTCTCAATCTCATCTCTAAACTTCTTGGGATGTCTATAAGGTGGTATCCAAATGGGTGAAGTACCCTCATCCAAAAAAATGTTATGCTCAACCCCCTATCATGTGGTCTACCATGTGGACGATCTATGAAAACTTTTTCATATTTGTGCAAAAGTGTCTATATCTCCTTTGGGTGTTTAACAAATCTGATTTTTGGCTTGGGAGAGGTGATATAACATTCCTCAGACCATTCTATATCACCATACCTCACTATAGATCTCACACTATTGCAATTTACTACCTGTTTTGGGTAAGTGTGCTTCCCTCTCACAACCCTTAGTACACCTGTTGAATCTTGAAATTTCATTTCAGAAATTTGATAATTTACTGAATTCTCTCCTATATAATACAACCATTGCACTCCCAAGACTACATTAGTATCAACAAAATCAACCACATAAAAAATATCAACAAAAGTATAGTTACCTATGGTGACTTGCAACTTTGGAACCCATGTGTTGCATTGCATTGTATTGTGACCTCGAAGGACAACGGTGAAGCTATCAAATTGTTCACTTGGTATATTTATTTTCTCCACCATCTCTGCATCAATGTAATTATGTGTATCTCCTCCATCTACCAAAACTGAAGCTCTTTCTCCCAATACTACACCCTTGCATCGAATAGTGTGATAGCGAGGCACTGCTGAAAGTATTTCCATTCTTGCTTTGTCCGGTGAAGGATGATTTTCTTCTTTTTTCTTCTTCTTCAGATACTGTCTCATATGCCTCCTGTTGATCTGAAATTTTCCCTTATTCATCCATACCCCCTTTATACTCATCATTATCATAAAATACTTATATGTATTGAGCTTTTCCTCTAGCACATTTATGCCCCGGTGTCCATGGTTGGAAGCATGTGAAGCGCAATTTTTTCCTTCAAAGTTCATCCTTGTTTTTTCCTACTTTATTATTATTTTCATATCTATCTATTTTCCAAAAATTCTTATTCGGTGCATCCTTTTTCCAAGGATTTATTTCAAATCTAAATTTAGGATTGGGGGGGAATCTTGTTCTAGGAAGCACATTTTGAAGATCTCTAGTCAAGATCATTGCATCATTTAAGTTAGTAGGCTTGTGGGATTTGACCAAATCTTCAGTGAACATAAATACTGAACTTCCCATAGATGCATTAGACACCTTAACTGATAATATTTGGAATTCCAACATATACTCAATAGGAGTCCCTACCTGCTTCAATTGTGCTAGTTCTTTGAAAGACAATTCTGGATCTTTTTTCTCAAACCTTTATAATACCCTGTCAAAATTTTTTTCCTTATGTTTTACCTGATCATGACCCAAGTATTTCATTCCATGGAACTACCATTCATTGGCATATCCATCCAAGTGCAAAATAGCCATTTTTAAAGCCTCTTCTTCCACCATTGGATTCAGTTGAAAATACACATTCAATTTTTGCACCCAAGCGTTAGCATAACTTTGAGATGAACCATCAAAAGTAGGAAGTGTCACTTTAACTATGGCACAATTACATTCTTTGTTTTGGTGTAGAGACTTATTGTCCTCCTTATTTTTTAGTTTGTTTTCCATGGTGAATTACTGCTCAAATGTTATACTTCTCCTACACTCTTCATCCAATTTAGCCCATTCTTTTGTTAATGTATAAATTTCAAATTGAATGTTAGTATATTCTTTGGGAATAAGAAATTTAGGTACAGTAGGCCTTGGTTTTCTCTGAAATTTATGGGGTCTATTATGAGGTCCTATTCGTGAGAAAATGTGCTCACCCATTGTCTTCTTTTCTATTGATTGTGAACTACCACTATCTCCTATTATCCCTTTGCTTCCCATTTGACCGGGTCATCAATTCGAATCCTTTCGCTATATATTGGGTGATGTCTACCATATTTTAGGTCATTTCCTTGGATATTTCTTCAAACAGGGTCTTTATAAGTCTGAGATACTCCATTTGATCCTTAGTGTAGTTTTCTCCCTCGTGAGCCATAGCTTTAGTCAAAGGTACCTTTTTTTCTTCTAGTTCTTATTCTACAAGCCGAGCACCTTCCAATTCAGATTCTAAGAGTGGTGGTTTATTTATTTGAATCATTTTTTACACCATCATGTTCCAATACCATTCTCTAATACCACTTATAATGTCCCTTTTTAAATTTTTTACCAAGATGGCCATTTTTCCAATTTTTTCACAATTTTGGATCTTTACTAGTTTTAGTGTCTTGGTCTCCAAATCACCCCAATTGCTCCCAAATATTTATATAATGTGTATGAATGATATAATAACTTAATTATAATTTTCAGGGATGTATTATGGCCCTCCAATCACTTCTGCAAGTATGTACTAAATTCTGAACAAGATAGATGATTTTATTGGCAATTTTGGGCTCAAATCCCCTCCCGGGGTAAGTGGTAGAAATGGATTCCAAAATGTGAATAAAACCAATAATATTATTAAATTGAAGTAGGGTATGTGTATGTGAAATTATCAGAGATTCATATGCATAACCAATCAACCTTCCATGGCCGTTATCACGTCTTTCAATCAGATATAAAAAACTAGTTTTGGACCCTTGGTGAAATCAGGTGTAGTTTGCTCCAATTGCTATAAAATTTGACCCAATGGAAACAAATTATTAGTTAATAAAAATTAAACCAATAATATAATTTAATTAAATTCCATTCATTCATAAATCATTAATATTTTATACATCCATTTGAATCCATCAAGATTACAAGAGTTTACAACAAGGGAGTAGGGAGATGGCACTGTTTCTTCATTATTGAGCAATAATACATGAGATTATTGTCCTTTAGACCTGAGATATTTCTGAAATTAAAGAGAATATAATATACATTATAATACAAAATACTGGAGCAAGATAATCTCCCTCAAAGAGATGAATATCTCACCAAGTGCGCCTCACTCCATAGAGCTGAAATATGGTGAGACAACTTGAGATGAAAGGAAGGACATGCTGAACTTGATATGTCCACGAGATGATGTAGCTTGCACCTGTAAATTATTACTCCATTGAATCTCCTTGAAATACCTAAATGGCCTCTACAAACACCAACTAGGATGGGAATCTTTCACCCTCGAAATTGTCTAAGGCATGAACTAGTCATCCACCACCTCTCTCTCTTCACAATAACAATTTTCACAAATGATCAAAAGGGGATTATCATGGATGATCCATGAATTTTATAGAAATTATTGGTATTCTAAGGTTCCAAATCCATCCATAAACCAAATCCAAGTCTAATTGGTGTGGCTTCTCATGCTATGCCACGTGGCCTCTCTCTTCACCTTCCCTCTTCTCCCAAAATCGAGTAGGAGACTCTTGGCCTTCTCTAACTCCCATGAGTGACCTATAAGATTCTATATTCAGGCCTGAAATTTTAGATATGTCAGATTTCAGCCTTCATATCTGACTTGTGTCATAACTATCATATAATCTCCATCATTGGTGTCATATATGTAAGGGGAATCTAGCCAAGTGTCCATGAAACTCCCATTTGGCTCTTCCTCTCCCCATGTAAGTTACAATTAATACAAAATTAAACCTATGAAGTATATGGAAAAGTATATTAACCTTATAATCCATCCAAAAACATTAGGCTTCCCATATATTCAAGATTCCAAGAGGAGGATTCCATTTAACATAGGAATTCTAGCTTGAGTGGGCCCCATAGTCTCCATTCTCCATAGCCATTTCATTTTTCACTTTCATTCATTTAATTAAATCCATTAAATAAATATTTATTTCTTGTAATGTATAAACAACATTTATTAGCTCCCTTATTAACTTCCCAATGTTTCCACCCAACCTAGGGAACTAGTAGGATTGATGGAATTTTCTTGCTATGCAATTATTTGGATGAGGACATTACAAAAAATAGATTCAGGTCAAGCTTAAAGAAAAAATAATTATAGATTATAATAAACTGATATAATAAATAAAATTTAATTATTACTTTACATATGTTATATCAGGTATAAAACAGAACTGTAAATACTAATTTAACAATATTACAAACATAAGTATTCTTTATATAAGTATAACCATAAATTATAAAGTAACCAAGCTAAGATAAAAACTAGCGAAGACCTCCGAGGGCCTGTATAAATAAACTCATGCTAATAATTAAGATAAATATTATCACTTTCCATTAACCAAGTATATATCACAAATTCATTAACAGTCTAAGTATCGAGACTGTTTGTGCCAGAAATTGTTCCTAAGGCTAGGGGAACAAGCCAACACAATCTCAAGAGTAAATTCAATTCAAACTAGGGTTTAGGGTTTTTGTTTTAAGTGTTTTGGTCATAAACTTCAAGAGCATGCAGGGAATACATTCATCAGATAAGCAACAACTAAATCAAACACAATCACTGATAAAGATGCATATATATCATAAAAATCTAACCAAAAGCCTGTATTGAAGTTTACACATAATGGACAAGCACTGCTAGAAAACACACATTAACCAGCACTGAAATTATCAATTAAGAAGCTAAATAAACTCACAGTAAAGCCAACACAGACCAAAAGTAGGGTAAAGAGTCATATATCCATAGTTTCATCAGTAAATGTACAAGAGAGTTACAGGACTTATCTTTGAATAAGCCTGAAAGTATAGTAGCCCACAAACCTCCTGATGCTCCCAGAAAAATTAGAACCTTTACAATGACTTCCTAACCTTCCTAAATAGAAATCCTCCAAAATCAGTTAGGTTTCACTTTCTAACTGCTCCCATCGAATTACCAAGGAGGGTAAAGTCAAAAATAATTTTTACAAAAATTACAAATTGCTAAAAATAGCAAACTCTTAACTAAAACAAACTATTCATCTTAAAAAACAGCTAACTATAAACTGCCTCAAATCTCCTTCACTGCCTCCACAAGAAGAGATATACCATCTAAACTTGAAGACTTCTTCTTTGTCTTTTTATGCTTTTTCTTCATGTCAGCTAACTTTTTCTGCAAATCTTCAATTTCCTGTTGCAAGTGGTCAACAGTCTTCTCCAGCTTTTCACAGTACCTGAAAGCAACCCTTTTCCTACTAAGGACTTCTTTAGAAACTTCTGACAGCTCCAAAAAATGCTTATGCATATCCTGCAATTTATCTACCAGCTCTTTATTAACTTTGAATACTCCATCATTCATTTCTTGCAGGTGCTTCATGTGTTTCCTGTATCTCTGAATGCTTTCCTGTACATTTTCCTCATCAAAATCTGGGATCCCTGATATATTGTTCTCCTGTATTAAAAGATCAGAAAAATCATCATGAACAACTGATTCTACTAAATATCCTGCTTGCCTGAGAATATCCTGATCCTCTTCATCCAATTTATGATCTCCAAAAGCATCTGCCTTTGCTGTATCTTTTTCTTGCTGCTTGGTAAGTCTGTCTTTAATTTCAGCAATTATTTCAACTAATTCAAACCTAAGCTTTGTCTCTGCAGGTTTAGAAGAGGAGGAAGGCTTGACAGCTCTCTTTCTTTTACCTTTACTGTTATTTTCAACCATTTCTACTTTTTCACTAGAGGAAGAACTAATCACCACAGCTTCCTGTTTGGACTCTAGTTTGGGGTTAAGCAGCTTCTTCATGTTCCATCTCAGCTTGTTAGTAGGTCTGGTTTGAGGCCTTTTGTATGACCTTCTGTATGAAGCTACCTCCTTCTTTTTCTTTTTCTTAGACTTTACTGGTTTGATCCTTGAAGTAGGAAAATCTTCAAATGCTTCTGTACTTGGTTCAGTCATGATAAGCTGCTGTTCATCCTCCAACAGATAACCTTCATCTTCAGATATAATGGTAAGGGGGCTCCTTGGTTTAGTTTCTAATTCTTCTTTAAGAGTAGCAGCTTTCTCCATATCAACAGTGAAACCAGGATGTACCTCTTCACCTGCAAACAATGAGTATTTGGCTTTAGGATACTCTGAAACCACTTTGAACTGACTGTCATCCTCTACATGTTCTGAGACTTGTTCTGTCACCTTCTTGGCTTTGATCTCATCCTTGCTTGTAGATGGGACTGAGTGACCTAGCTTTTTGATCATCACCTTACCCTTGTCAGTT
>LPNX010521400.1:13567-34785 GCA_001517045.1 Pseudotsuga menziesii
CAATCTTTATGATTAGTAAAATGTTGTGAGATACTTGAATTGAGGATAACACTCCTACTCTCCACCACCTGGCCTAGGCTGAATTGACAGCTAATCAGCCAGCTGTTGGAACAACCTTTTAGTTATTACACAACTGTTGATGAAGTCCAGTTGTTTGACAAACTCACATCTTATCCTTTTATTTAAAAGTACATGCTTATTTTGTGATAAAATTTTGGTGACAGTTGGCATGCTTCTTTAGTGATTGCGGGTGTGCCAATGGGATGTTGGTTAGCGTCTCTTGATACAATTTCTCATGTCAATAGCTCTCCTGGATTTACCAAACCAAGTTTTCCTACTTGTCATTTTTCAAGATTTCCAACCAAGAAATTTAAAGTATTCTTGTATGATATTTGTTTTCTCCCCAAGATATTTTACTCTTTAGGTCCATCCTTTGGAGGCATTTGTATTAGATCACTATGGATCAGAATTCCAGTAGATAGTAGAAGTTTATGCCCACACTCCTCAGAGATCATTTACCGGTAATGCTAGGCTTTCTGGTAAGTAGCTCATTTTTTTGATGAATTTGTACCCAACCTCCATAGTTTACCCTCAGCCTTACTAACTGCTTCAATCGCACATGCTTTGTGAATCTCCAAAATTACAATGCAATTGTTTGGATAAAAATTCCCAAGGTTTTCAAATCCTCCATCAAGGTCTATAACATAATAGGGTACCATCACATCATCATGTACAAGGCACCATCATAGTTAACAAGACATATATCATAGATTAGCATCCATCATCATCATAAATAATCAACATCATAGTGTGCATATGCATCTTCATGACTGTTCATACACCATTGTATGTATCATTTTTCATACACTACAGTCTACTTCACTATACATACATACACTGTATACATGCCACTGCATTCTTCACCACTGGACATCACTTTCAGGCTTGACTGTGTATTCTAGTCATCATCATCCTAGGGCTGTCATGTTTTGTATGCATGATCATCAAAGTATATGCATCATATATAGGGTACCATCACAGTATACATCGTGTATAGGGTAGCATCATCAACATATATCATCATAGGATTGCATGCTCATCATCATTATAGAATATGTATTAGGTTTGCATCATCTTCATACTGGGCTGTGTTGGTCTGTTGTAGAAGACCTTGATCAGTGCATGTCAAGATCACATGTGGGTTGTGTACATGTCTGTAGAGGACCTAACTGTTTAATCTTGAAGAAAATGTTGGGATGTGTATGGCTGTAATAGAATATGACCCAAGGAATTTTTCTCTCATCATCATCACATCAAGGTCTGCTTTTATCATTTCAAGGTATGATAATCAAGGTCTCATCATCATGCATCTTACATCGATTCATACTGTGTGAATGAGTAGAAATTTTGAACTGTGGACTTTGCACTATGGATAAGCCTCCAATAGTGTCACCACTAGGACTGTGTATGCATCATCAATCTTGCAACTGTGTAAGTATATGCTGGTCAAAACTTGGACTGTTTGCAACATAGATTGACCATCAAATTCGGTGGAGAAAGGAATAAAAAACTTGAACTATTTAGGCACAAAAGGAAATTCAAATTGTTGATGACTGTGTGAATTCGAGACTATATATATTGGTCAAACTTCACCCTCATTTAAGCATGAAATCGGACTGTTTTAACACTTCCAAGTTAAGACTATTCATGCATGCTTTGACTGGTGTATTCTGAATTTCCTTTGTCAGAACTACAAACAAAACACCCAATTTTTTTTTTTAAGACACTTGCTGCACTGGTCACCACCGAGATCACCTCAGTCTGTTGCTACAAACAAAATTCAGGACTGCTGCAAAAAATTTGGGCATGCTGCAAAACATTCGGGATTGCATCATGTGTAGAAAATCCTCCAACACCAACCCAAAATATGTTATCCTTCTCCAAACATTTGGGTCTGTGTATATGCTTGGACTTCTCCTTTGAATTTCCTCAGTCCACAGCCTCAATCACCCAAAAAATCTCAGTCCACTGCTCTCGAAATTCCACACTCCAAAATGAGGCGCATTGTCTCTATTTATACACATTTTTTATGAATTTTTATGGATCCGACTTGTCAAAAATTTTATTTTTATTTTTATTTGGAATTTTTGAATTGGGCCGACCTCATGTGTTGGGTTATTTATTTTCACATTTTTAGGAGCATACCTTATGTACAGGAAAGAACAAGAGGTTACATACCATGTCAAAGGCTCCACTATACATGTGAGCCATGCTTGTCACCTATGGGATTGTTCACATACTCATGGGCATTTCTAAAGGTTCCTCCATACATCATGTACCCTATTATGTTACAGAACACTCAAGCTAGAGATTTAAAATATTTAGCTGCACCAGCTATGTCATAGATACTGGAAAAAAAATTTGTAATATTTGCATCAATGACATTTTGAATACCATGACTAACTGAAATATGCAAAGGTGCATTGCCACTCATGGCCTATCCTACCCATATAGCTGCCAACATTATCCATTCGTTGGGCAAGGCACAAATGCCCTGTGAGACTAACAGAAGGCCCCTCTTTTCACCTTATTTTTTCCATTTTGTTTTTCATTTCTCCATCATTGAACGACCATTTAGGGGCCTTTATTTGTGATTTGTATCACAAGGAAGTCTTTAATTTGTCCATAACTAGAATTAATTCACCATTATGTCTAGATGGTCTTTGAAATTTGGAACTTGAAGCCTATTGATGACCCACACTGACTTTGTTACCAATTTTACTAAAACTGGAGTTTATTTTGACCCACAACATTCATTCATTTACTATCCATCAGATTTATTAATCCTACTTATGACCAGAAATTATTGAAATAGTGAATGGGCAGGTTTTCCTTTTTATCTAAGTCACATGACACGATGACATGGGACACAGAGGACACAGAGGACATGCTTTCTACCTCTAGAATTAAATGAAACACAATTGAACCCCTTGAAAGGAACCTAACTGACTCATATACTTCATTTTAACTATTTACAGCTAAGATCCCTATGCCTTTACAAGTAAAAGTTGACTCACCAAATGCTCTTTGTGTAATACTTTGATCTCCTGCTGTAGCATCAATAAAAATAGATGCATTTCATCTTTGCGAATTCGATGAACATCAAGGAACCCAAATTTCTTCTCTAATGTCTGGACTGCAAACAGGTCATTCTTTTAAAGTCCTATCTAGAGTGCATGAATATTTGTGTAATAATTGTTGATATTAACATTTGTTATTCTCTGTGCAAAATTCTAACATATAAGTGCATGCTATAACCACTTTTTTGGCTCATTATCATTGCAGTCATACCCTTTTATTGATTTGTGGTAAGTGATTGTTTTCTACAACAATTTCCCAGGTCACCAGGTCCACTCGTGATAAAGGACTGTAGGAAGGAAGAAAAAAGACCAGTGGGTGAGAAATGAATCCAGATATTGCATTTCTTTGACAGGATAGCTCACAAAAATAGATGAAAAATCTTGCCAAAATTATGCATTACCTATCTGGGTAAAACATGTTACAATTGTGACTCTACTCTTTGTCACTGATGCTACATGTTACGTCATTAGATAACTTACTAGGTATAATCCCTGCTTGTGCCAAACCTGACTCAATCAAGCTTTCATAAAAGTCAATGTAGTTTCTAAATACCTATTGGAAATTTATCACCAATCCCTACAATCAAAATCATAAATAGAGAAACTCAAACCTTGAATATAAGGGAAATCTGGACTTTGTGGTGTTATATAATCAAAGGCAAGTTGTGTAACACCTTCAATGTATACTGAAGGAAACACCTTGTTGCTTGGCCTTCTACACACGTGATATTTAGAAGATTATAGTTTATACAGACTTTTTGAAAATCTGTTGGGAAAATGGGTTTAAGCTTTGCACATTCCATTCTTTGATGAAAACCATATTTTTCTTAACTTTTACCTTGACAACAGTGAATTTGAAGAAAGAAACCATCGGGCATATTCCTGCCTAGTACATAATTCTCCAGGCTGAATATGTGATTCTACAATCTGTACATTCAATGAAAAAAAAATGAATATTTGGCATCACACTTCAATTTCCTTAAGATATGACAAAAACATATCAAAATTGCAGCTCCTATGATACATAGCCAGGACACAAGATTAAAAGCATTCAATAAATGTTGACATATGGTTTAGATTGTACAAACTAAAGATAACTTAACAATAATGTCCTAAATTCAAATAATCTTTTTCAGTACCTTGTAGCCTGAGTTGGAAAGAAAGAGACATGAAAAATAAAAGACGTGACCTGCAACTAGGATTTATGTATGTTGTGGTTTCCAGAATATCCATAATAGGGTGTTGTATTCATTTGGACATTTGTTTTGGCTCCTGTAGAATATTTGTTTTGGATTTCAACAGTCCTCACAAAATAAATTCCAACTCAGCAATACCAGCGGGATGATATGACCACTCAATTAAATTACAACAACAGCCAAACACGTCAGTTTTAGTGGCAGTTGTATCATCATCAAATGCTACTTCTGTGAGGTCTGATCTTGTGCATACATCTTCAGGTCAAAATTTGGCAACTATGGCATAGTCTGGTGGAACATTGGATCTATCAAACCTTTCACTCGGGCTGAAGAAACTAGCCTCATTTCATTGGAGGCTCTGCAAATGAAATCTTCTTGTTCAACATCATCTGCTACCGAGAGAATTTATGGTTCAACTCCTTTAGCTATTTTAGTGGCTGCCAACGGAGACATATTTGGTTCACAATTCACTATTGTGACTGAACTGTCAGCTACAAAGAAGTCTGATGCTGCAGTTAAGAATTTTCCAATGAACATGCCCATCCCAGAAACATTTGTTCCTAATGAAAATATTATTTTAAATTTTGTTTCTGCCCCTGGCCTAGAACAAAATAACTCCCCCTCACACACATAAAAGTAGATCCCCTCACAAAAGCATAAGCAATCCTAACCTTCGATCTTTTAAGATGAGAGGTCTAAAAAGACTCCACTTCCAGCCTCGCACCATCAGTATTTGGATTGGATCCCTCTTAGCTGAATAGGTCACTACTTAAGATGGATTTATGCTACTTTTATGCCATGAAAATTAGAGCTATGAGTGCCCTAGCTGATATACAAGGATGGGCAATAATCAAATATGGTAGTTTTATGGTAATGGTAGTGATTTGTCACATCTTAGGAATCATGGTATGGCAGTGATTTGTTGATAAGGGAATTAAAGAGTAAATCCAATGATTTTTAAATTTATTGCAGGATAGTTTCTCAAAGATTTAAATTGTAGTGGTGCTTATGGGAGCATGGCAATAGGTATCATGATAATGACAATTTCATTTTTTTAATCTCTCCTCGTAGGATAACTCTACTTTATGTTAGGGGCAAGGGTCCACAATCTGGTTGCTTTGATTATTGACTACTGCTTTTTAGGCTTTATGGAAAACTGAGAGTGGCACATTCAAATACTGCAGTGAACATCAACTGTATATTGTGTGATTTACAATATGTGGGTTACAATCTGTGTGTTTGGGGTAATAAGACTGATGCCTGTTAGGCAGCAGTATATTGAAGTTACAACACGGTTTAGGTCTTTTTAAGATTTTTGTTATGGTTCAATGCCTGATTGGTGGAAATGTTCCAGATTTGGTCAAATGACAAATAGGATTGAATTAGCTTACAGTCCTTGACTAATCTTGGGAAAATTTGTAACCTTTGAACATGTACGGTCATTAACTTCATCGTTGCCTTAGCTAATGAAGTACATTTTTTGCAAAATTTATCTATGAATATTATTGGTTCATTGTTACAAAGGAATGAATTCTACTTTTTTATGTTGAACCCTATTCACGGAAAATTGCATGTACTGAATTGGACTATTAAAATGTTTTTGCAAAGGTATGCAGACTTTTGGTTTGAGGTTCAAAGTGGAACATAGATCTGCACTCTCACAAACCTTAAGTAGCTTAAAACTGAAAACCTCTCAAAAGAGCAAGAATGATAAATCTAGAATTATACAGATAACTGAAAATTTGAATAGCAAGCTAAGGATTGCAGAAACCAATCACACTCTGTCTATTGACTTCATAATAGAGGTATGTTTCAGACTTGAAGAAATTTAAAGCCGACAGTCAAAGGCTTACAGATTGTCTTTGTTTTTATGGTGTTTCCTATTTGTCTCTTAACTACGTGACATGTAAGAGAAGCTATTGTCATAGCTATGGGATCCATGTCAAATTTAGTAATGACTGGAATCACCACCTTTGGCCCATTTGCAGGGGTAGAAGAGTTTTCATGTGAAGAAACATCTAAATGAGTTCTAGATTCCACATCAAACTAAACAGGATTTTAAGTCATCGACTTGGTACCAACAACATGAAAATAAGAGTCTTTGTGTGAGGAACATTCTCCACTTTATGTAAACGAATTTATTTCAAAGAAATCAAAACTGCTAAAGGATGCCTTGAAACACCTACCAATACATATTATTGTAATGAAGATGCCTAGAAACAAGGCACAACTTGCTTTAGATGTGTCCTGATTTATGCTTGCAAAAGCAACAATAGAGTAGGGGATTTAGAAAGACTGAAAGTAGACTAGCAGCAAGATTCAAAAGATTCAATATACAACAGAGAAAACATCCAAGGAAGAAAAATTATTCCATGAGAGAATGACTGTACAAAGCACAATTACATATCATTACACTCTGCCTTGTGCATTGGCATTAGTGACTAATTCTAGTCTCGGTCCAGGTCTGCATCCTACTCTGATTGAATCCTTGCTTCTTTCTTTTCTGTGTTTTCCTCACTTGCTCTTTCTTTTTGTCCCGAGTGAACTAAGAGCACAAAAACAAGAAAAGCTAAAGCTTAGAAAAAACTTCCTAAAACTGCCTTGTGTAACTCTTGCCTATATGGTATCAATGCCAACAAGGCTCTAATATGTACATGGATAAGACCTCATTCCTTTGGAAGGTTGATGGTCCCCATCAAATTACCTTTATGACAGGATTTGAACTTCCTAGTTATTGTTGGACTGTTTTACAACTCAACTTGCAAATTTGGAATCAGTTCTACAACAGGTATAAGAGGCTCTTCCTCATAATGTCAAACCATTGAAAATATCTGACACTGACATTTCCTCTAATTGGGAGATTTATGGCCTAGAAGATTGGAAATGGATCACATGTAAGGATAGGGGTAGGTGCTATAATGGCCAGTAATAATGTTGTTTTTGTTCCAGAAGAGTTAATTTAGTGCTTTCAAGGTATTGGTAAATTCACGTTGAATCAATTTGGGAACTCTATTACCACTTCAATATGGAAATAAGGATGGCTATCAACTAAATACTTAGGTTTGTTGGTGGATTATGATCACTCTTGGGAAAATTTTGTATCAAAAATGCAGAGAGTGTACATCAGACTTAAGAGAACTTTAGTATTTTCTATGTAAGGCCTTTTGTGATCATTTAGAAATATAATCCATTATGCAAGCCAGACTTCTATCCAAGCGTTATTTACCTTTACAGAGGGTGTGGATCTCCCAAACCATTGTGAAAATGTGAGTGTATAATAAACACAGAGTTACGTTTGATCCAGGAGCTTTGCCAGCTCAAAATAAAAGAGAAATCAAACCCTTGGACGATTGATTTCTGAAGCTATGATTTAACAGATTTCTTCCATTTTTAAGAGGCCTTCCAATTACTTATTTCCTAAAGATCTGTAGAATAAAATGGATCACGGTGATTATTTTTTCTTCTTATAGAGAATGCTCCATCCAACACAGCAGTGCAAGGATTAAATATTTAGGAAATATGGCCTTCTCTAGGCAATCATTGAAAAACATCTTTCATAAGACACTTAAGAGGATGAAAAAAATTGCACATGTACAAGTGCATAATAGTTGAAAGTATCATACACTCTTATGCTACACACAATGTACCCAACAGCAAAAGGAATATCAAAGTTTTTGCAGACCTGTATAAAACCTAGTGATAGAGGGCCCTGTTATACTACATCTGATACCATTGCATCAATCTGGACAAGCAAGTTACACTAAAAAGGACTTTCAAAGGAACTTTAAAGAGATGCTAAAGATGGCATATTGTAAAAACAAAATAACCTGCAGTTGTCTTTTTAAATTGTGATGAATTTGCATATGTGATAAGATATTTTCTTTATATAAGCACAAAAAAATAGAATTGAAACCTTAGGATGATTTATTTCCACGATTTAGCAGATTTCTTTCATTTCTAACAAGCTATGGATCATGATGATTATTTATTCTGTTTCTATAAAATGCTCTAGCCCACATGGTAGTGCAAGGCTTATTCTTAAATATTTAGGAAATGTGGCTTCCTGTAGGCAATGCTTGAAAAGCATTTTTCACAAGACCCTTAGCAATGGTAAAAAAATGGGCACATGTACAAGTGCATAATAGTTGAAAGTCTCGTACACTTATGCTATATGCAATGTACCCAGCAGCAAAAGGAATATGAAAGTTTTTGCAGACCTGTATAAAGCTTAGTCATAGAGGCCTGTTTCTCAAATGAGACATCTGGTAGCATTGTACCACTCTGGATAACTGACTTATAAAAAGGGGGTTCCAAGGAGCTCTAAAGAGAGGCTAAAGGTAGCATAATTGAAAAACAAAATAGCCTTAGATCATAAGGAATTTGCATATGTGATAAGATATCCTCTTTATATAAGCACAGAGTTACATTTGAGCCCTGAGCTTTGCCAGCTCAAAATCAAAAGAAGAAATTAAATCTTTGGACTATTTATTTCTGAAGCTACAATTATGAGATTTCCTCCATTTCTTACAGGATTTCCAATCAATATTGTTCCATCCTAAAGATCTGGAGAATAAAATGGACTGTGATTATTAATTTTGCCTCTTCTAGACAATGCTTCATCCAACACAGTATTGCAAGGCTAAAATATTTAAGAAATGTGTCCTCCTTTAGGCAATACTTGAAAACATCTTTCGTAAGACACTTGGCAACAGTTAGAAAATAGGCCACTCTTGATGCTACACATCTAGCCTGCTAGTTTGAAGTTTGAACAGTAACACAATGGAAGGGTATTTACAATTCCCATCCTAACCGCTTCCTGAAGCTTATTAGAGAAGTAATAAAATCAGAGTATACAATAGTATCCAACTTTTTGGCATCCTTGCTTAACCGGGCACCCTTGGATACCTCATCTTTCCAAAGCGCAATAAAAGCTGAAATATAACTACTTTCTTGATCAAAAACATACTTAACCTCATCTATTAGAGAGCAGCTCTACTTGGACCTAGAAGCAGACTTAGATGCAAATACCCAAGTTGATGCATTAGTATCCTTGCTGCCTCCATACCTCCATCTTAAATCAACTCATTTTCTTGAATATGTTTTCTGGCATAAGGATATAGTATTTTCTTTCATGGGATGGTGTGTATGCCTTTTGAGTAATGCATGCATTGTCTAACTGTAAGTTTATGTTTCATAAGATTCCACACAGTGTGTTCTTAGTCTCCTGTCAAAGTATAAAATACCTATTGTACTGGTGAGATTTTGTAAATCAACATTGAAAACTACAAGGTTAGCATCTAACAAAGACAACAAAAGGACTTTACCCTTTTGGTTGTGTTCCTCCAGGGCAAACAACTTTGTCAATCTCAAAGCAGATTGCTACAAGTCCCAAGGTCGACATGCTCTGTCCTCCCCCTATCCTGTACAAATATTGGTCAAGTGTCTTAAATGTACTTTTTGACTAAGTGTTGATCATGCATATGTAACACATGTCCCAGATGACTGCAAGCTGAAGTTACATTAATGTATTCTTGGTCTCTATAAACATCAACCAGTGATGTTTGACTCGTGGTAGACTCCTGAATCCCTCCTGTTCTACATGAGTCTCCACTGAGAAGAGTACTCGGCTCAGACTTGCCTAGAGATTTGGGACTTGGAATCTTGGCCAAACACGCAAATCTCTCCCTGATAATAACAATCCCAATCCAGAACACAAAAGTGGAACCCAGCGTGGAAATGTGGCGGTTAAAACAGATTTTAAAAGGCAAAAATGGAAGCAAAAACCTTAAATTCAATGTTTAATATAAACATTCTCCCATTTCACTATCTTATTTTTTGTAAACGTGACTGTGGGGAGCATTTTTATTCACAAGTGTGTTTGTCAGTCTGTGAAAGAGGCTGAGTTCACATTGTAGTGTTTTATTGGCTGTATTTTTGCCATGTGAAGGACTCAAGGAGGCTGCATTGTTGTTGTGTGAAGGAGGTATGTTCACGGTCCAAGTATATGCTTCTGATATTCTTTTCTATATCATACTTCCATATTTTATTATATTTTTATGAATCTGCTAGACTATGAAAGGTTCGGTTTTAAGATTTTTAATCAATCTGCTAGATTATGCCATACATTTATAAGGGCATGCTAATCATCTAATTCTGTCATACATTTATCAAAGTATGTCAATCATTTAATTTTGCCATAGTTCTGCCAATATTGATTCTTAACCATGGTGCCTAAGTCCAAACCTAATAGGACTCTTGATCAAGCATGGGAACATTGTCTCCAGGTGGATCAAAGCAAGTCAAGTGCAAATATTGTCTGGTTTTTATGTTTGGGGCCATAAGCATATTGAAAAACCACAAAGTGAGAATCCAATGAGAAGATGTAGTTTGTGATGGTTTCCCTGCAGAAGTCACAGCCCAAATGCAAGTTGCTTTTGATAGAATCAAAGAAACAAATTCAAGGAAAGATGGGATGAGGTTAGCATTTGCAAGAATGGGTAGATATTCAATGGCACCTCCCATTAATTCAAAAAATTACTGAGTGCAATTCTTCCAAAAGGTAGTAGTCTGCTAGATCACTTAACCAATGACATCAACGGTTCTTCTTTTGAACCGTTGTTAAACATGGTAAACAAAGTTGTTGCTAATATGAACTTGGCAAGATGGGTACTGTTCCTAAAACCTAGATTCTTTCCTTTACATCAAGAAAGAAAGACTAACAAACAACCTGGAATTGGTGCTTCAAAACATAGCCAATAGAACAAAATTCAATCTGGAGCTGAATATTGTAAAATGGAACCCGCTGATTATGAAAGGTTTATGAACTGCTTGATTTGCACTCTAGATACATTGTATTGACAGTTTCCCATCTATTCTCAGAAGAGAAGACATCATTCAAACTTGATGAGCTTCATGGCTTGGAATTTCATAGATCTTAAAAGGCTTGGAATTTCATAGAAAACTTTTGATTGGGATATTGAATGTCAACTCCCTGGTTTTGATTAATATTGTACACAGAGGGATGGAAGGGGGGAGGGGAGGGGGGGGAGGTAAAATCAGGTATATGTATTGACATCCACAATATTGGTAATGAAACAAGTATATATCCTTGTCTCTTATATTGTGACTTGCATTTATTGTTCACATATTTGTATGGATTTTATGACATGGTATCAAAGACATGGTTGAAATTTGACCGAGGAGAAAGAAGGTGAATGACCTAGGGAGAAAAATAGTTAGGGACAAACAAAGTGCTCAAAAAATATGATTCTAGGAAAATAAGCAACGGAAATCCCACTTGAAACAAAGATAAATATGAACTTATAGAAAATTAATGTGTAAGCTCCTAAAGTGTGTTAACTTATGAAAAATCATCTTTGAGAGAGAAAGTGCGGAGAGATACACATGCGAGATAAGGTTCTTTTAACTCTTGTGTATGGTTTGAGAGATGAGTGCACATAATCTGTGGGGTTTGATTGTACACACCATCCAATATAAAATAATTCAATAGAAAAAGGGCCATAATTTAGTTGCGCTTAGGAGATAACATCAATTCAGGGAATCCCCACATCCATTTGCAGAGGTGAAGGATGAAACAAAGCCCACCAAGTTTCAATTGCAATATACACACAAGTGTAAAGCATGTTTAATAGTCATGGAGATAGGAAGAATTGATCCCTCAAATAGGTAAATGTAGTCCTCATGCAAACCAAAAGAACTGTAACCAAAGTTGTAGGAGTCTAAGATAGAAGACTCAACTAGTATAACAAGAGTTGCAGGAGTATGAAATGGAAATCACTTCTAGTGTAACAGGAGTCACAAGAATATGCCAGATTGAAGTCATGGCCAATATAAGAGGAGTCATAGGAGTCTGAGATTGCATTTGAAGTAGAAACAGAAACATATGTGATAATTTTTCAATCCATGAGACTGAAGCAATGCCTAAAAGGAGACAAATTAGAAGGAAAGCACAGTTAGAAGAAATCCTAGGATCTAAATGTAGAAATTCAAGGCAATGTAGAGACAAATTGTGTATATAGGAAGTTTGCACTTATTTTTGCTAAATATTTATTTAGAATAGAAATTTGTGTTTTCATAATAAGGATTATTTCCTTGCATGGGCACAGAACAATTTTTCAAAACAGAAATTGTTTTATGGAATTTGGTGTATGAGATTGGCAACTCATTATGTGTCAATAGAACTCAATTTTTTGTGGAGTTCTGGAATAGTGAGAGATTTCAAATTTGTTGGCATGATTACAATAGTAGAGTTGTAAATTACTTTATTGATGTGATGGGAAACAATAAATTTGTGAATGAAGAAAATGGTTCATAGCAGAGTTGGTGATTTCAATATACTTTGCCATCAACAATACGAAAATTGTGTTTTCCACATCTTTTGCTTCGAGGTAGATTTTTGACATGGTTGATTGCTTACCTAAAATTGAAAAGAAAAAAATGGAGAAGTACAACATGCTCAGTGTAAATGCAACACTAATTAGTTATGACATGGAATCAACAACGTATTAGACCTTGTACATTAAAAAATTGGTGATCCTACAAGAACATTCATATGAAGTGCAAGGTATTTTTTTTAGTCTTGTTCACGATTTTTCAAAAACATTACAGGTTTTATTTCTTAAGAACAAGACATATGCTTTGATTGATTTTAATACCTAAAATACCTAAAACGTTTGTCCTGACCAGAATGCAACACAACCTAATCTGTGAAAGTCCCTTTTATGAAAAATTAGTGAAATCGACCCTGTGTGAAGTTTACAGGGATGGATTATATAGGGAAAATAAGCCGAACAAAATATTGTTGCAGAAGATTGAGAAAATACCTAAAACGTTCGTCCTGACCAGAATGCAACACAACCTAATCTGTGAAAGTCCTTTTATGAAAAATCAGTAAAATCGAGCCTGAGGAGATGCAGGTCGATACCCATGCGCCACTATGAGGTGAATTTTTCCAACCCATGACTGAAATTCCCGACCTGATCGAGCAATATGAAGTGAATTTTTCCAACCCATGACTGAAATTCCCTACCTGATCGAGCAATTTCTCTTCCCGGCAAATGAGCAAAAACGATGATTTCAATGTCATTGGCCGTATAGCCACTAAAATTTCAAGTTTTCAAAAGATATTTGTCAAATTGGGGGAAATTAAGTTTAAGGATTTTTTTTTAATTTATAGGTGTCCTTAGAATGAGTTATGAGTGATTTAATTTACCATTTTTATAGAAAATTGTTGTTTTGTTTTGAGAAAAAAATTATAAAACTAATTAATTATTATTTTTTGAAACTATGGAAGTTATTTTAAATGGTCATGTTATTTTTGTGACCATTCATTGAACTTATGCAAATATTTACATAGGGGATAACCAAAAAAATTTAGTCGCTTTGCTAGGGTTTCAGCTCGCACGTTAGGGTTCTCGGGTTCACCTCTTCTGCAGACGTCATGGCCGCCATTGATGGAGGTTCCCAACCACCCTCCTCCTCTGTTCTCCCTCCTAAAATCAAATCTTTCATGCGCCTGGTTCCCAACCGCCCTCCTCCTCACCTTTCAAAAGAGAGTCTCCATATACATGAAGTTGTCAAACACCATTTTTAGAATTATGTATTTAAACCGAATTCTCCATTTGATAAATTTGTAGATTTTATCTGCTGCTGCAAACAACTCATTATTTTATGTTGCATGCTTTCAGTCACAGCATTCCTTCCTATTTTTTAAGCAATAGTTAAGCCATATTTCTCTTTTTTGTGAACATAGGTAGCTTGTTCCATTAAAATAGTCCTTTTAGCGGAATATAAGCAAATTATATCACCTATCTTGTGACAGATCATTGTAGCCATTAGAGGAAATTTCAAATCAAAATGGGCCTTTTAACTTTAACTCAAATTCCATGTCATCATTTGTTAGCCAATGAAATTTCTTTAAATTTGAAATACCATATAGGTCATAAACACTTTTTTAATATAAATTTGGGGATAGGTATCATAAAAAAACTACTTTTTTTATTTGTATTTTTGACATATCTCCTCGTGTTTTTACTCAAATTTCGATCGGGAGAGCTCGTTGGATGTGGAATTAAATTCTGCATCCAACGAGTACCCACTCGACATACTTTTGACGGAAACCACTACCCCAAAAACAACAAATACCTGAAAAAATGTGATGATGACATCATCATCACGTTTTTTCAGGTATTTCTTGTTTTTGGGGTAGAGGGGTCCGTCAAAAGTATGCCGAGTGGGTACTCGTTGGATGCAAAATTTAATTCCGCATCCAACGAGCTCTCCCGATCGAAATTTGAGTAAAAAAATGGGGAGATATGTCAAAAATACAAACAAAAAAGTAGTTTTTTTCTTTTCTTCCTCCAAAATTAATAAATATTATTTTATTATTTTAACTATTATTTTATTAATTTTTTTTAGGAGGCCCATTTTGAGTTGAAATTTTCTCTAATTATCCTTGTCCATATTCCTTGCTCAATTTCCTTTATTAAATGGCCCAAATTAACATCTCCCTTTAGATACGCCAAAAAGACTGGCATTGTATTGCGGAGTAAATTTGCAATTTTCTTGTCATAAACTGTTTGAGCAGATATCTTTCTCTGCACTAAAATCTAGTTGTCCTTGTTATGCATCGAGAAGTAATGGACACACAGGTTGAGGATTCACAAGCTGCATAGGTGAAGTTTGACATGACTTAAATTTAAGTACTCACTGGAGTGGTTGTAGTGGAAGGGTAAGCAATGTTAACTTCTGGTTGTGGTCTTTATAACCAATGTTCTTTGTTGCTTCAAACTTGGGCATGATTGTATCCTTGGACTATTAAATGGCTCCTTTTGGTCTTTTAAGGACAAAGAGGCTTCTATGTGGTCTTCTGAACTGTTAAATGGCTCCTTTTGATTTGACTTCCATGCACTGCTACTTTGTTTAAAAACTAATAGTGTTTGCACTAAATATGCTTATTTTGTTGTGGGTAGCCCAGCCTAACTAATTCCAAAACAAAATTGAGCCACATCAACCATGGATCCTTCGTAAACCACACATACTATTGCATTACCCCATTCCTTATTCTGCTTGTAGACAACTTGTAATCAAGTGAAACCCTGGCCATATATAATTGAGTATGAAGATGTATGGGTATCATACATAACATATACATTACATGAGCACATTGTTGGTGGGATGTTTCCATAGGCCATGAAAAGGACTTGAATTAAATATGTATTGAATCCATATGAGTGGCACAACCATAGCGTCTAAAGCCTAATTGCATTGTATCGACATTGTTTCTAATGGACCTTGGATTTGTGGGGATACCCTTATCTTGTTCTCTTCATGATTTAAAGGTTTTTCTAATGATAATATAACTTAGTTATATTTCCCTATGTGTGTGGAGTTCTATGAGAATAGGAAGGGAAGAATACCAAAAGTAAACGAGGAAGGCGAAATGTAGAAAGGAAATAGCAAGCCAAGCCTAATTTGGAAATGATTTGCATTGTTGGGTTACCCTAAAGGAAGAAGGGAAGGAAGGGAAGGTGTTTGCTAATATTATATTATGGAATAAGGAAGGATTAGAAAAATATTGAGGCTAAGAAGGAAGAGAAAAACAAGGGTACATAGCAATATAGGAAACCTTTTATGGGGACATTCATGGTAAGGAAGACTAGAAAAATCAAAAGAGGACACCATAGGGGTTGGATAAATGAAGAAGGTATGCTAAATAGATGTTAAGGGTGCACATAACATAGTATAAAAGGACACAATCATTCACTAATACTATAGGCACATTAGTCAACCCAAAAGGAACCACCACAAACCCACAATTCTCAAATCAAAATGTAAAAGCAGTTTTCATGATATTTTCATCCTTTATTTATAGATGATCATACCCCAATCATAGATCAATATTAAAAAACATTATGGCCACTTGGTTATATATGGTGGCCTTAAATTAATTAAGAAAACTGGAAATTTTTCTAAACTTGTTTTCAAAGTGATACATCCAAAATACAAATAATAGTCCTATCCCAACTAAAACAATGAATTGAAGGAGTTTTGATCATCAATATGATCATGGAGGCAAATAGTTTCAGAAATTTCCAGGTGATAACTGTTTTATTAATGAAGAGAGTCAAGGAAAAGTGTTCAAATATGAGATGGAATATTCCCACAAAGAATACACTAGAAATCACTAAACAAATAACCAATAGTGAAAATAACCACAAATAGTTTCAAAAACAAATGAATCGGTTTTGGAGGTCAAGCTATGGAGTATTTGCACCACAATTTTAATCCTTTTACAAGTTAATGAGTTATTTTAGGCATTTCCTTGTGTTTCGCATGGATTCTAATTGAATTGTATAAGAACACCAGCATTGGAAATTGGTTAATTTGGATCAGCTATAATACCTCATTTATTTCAAAAAGATCAATATATCCAATTTGTAGTCTAGCTGCTTTGACTACTGCTGGGATTGCTACAGCTGGACCAATTCCCATTACAATTGGATCACATCCAATAGCCGCAAAAATCCTACATAGAGTTAAAATGAAATTTTAAGTAATAAAAATATAAGTGCCATTACAAAGAATTAACCAGAAGCTTCGTACCTAAAAACTCCAAGAACGGGAAAGCCTTTCTGCATTGCCAAAGTCCTCTTCATAAGCAGTACTGCACCAGCTCCATCAGTAACTTCTTGGCTTGAATTCCCTGGCAGACATCAAATACATGTGACCAGTAGGCCTAAAAGAAAGAAACAGTTCTACTAATTTCTTTGGCTACATCAGTGTGTCCAAATACTTCCCACTAACAAGCTAAAAAGGAATCCTAAAATTAAGCGCCCTACCTGCAGTGGTGTTGCCACCCTTCTTAAAAGCAGGCTTGATCTTTGCAAGATCAGACATGGATGTATTTGGTCGAATCTCATCATCAACAAATATAATCACAGGTTTTCTTTGCCTAGCTTTAGCATCAACAAACTACACATCAAATCAAAAGACAAGTAATCATGCAAGTTGGTCTTCTTATATCACGTCAGTTGGAATTGCATAATTTCAATCATTTCCCTTAGAATCTTGATTGCAAATTTGATTTAGTGTATTGTGTTCCATTTACCTGAGTCTGTACTGGGATGATTTCATATTTAAACCTTCCTGCTGCTATTGCTGCTGCTGCATTTTTATGAGACCGTACCTGTGATAGACTTGAACCATTAAAACTAAATCCCTTTCACGGAAAATAACTCATTTTCATTCACATGAAATGACACATGACAAGATGGGAAATCCTATGTGTTAGAGGGTCCCCAAAAAATAAGATATAGTACTGTGTCATTGGGAGCTAGGTTTTCAGGACAAAAAAAATTACCACAGCCTCATCTTGTCTCTCTCGTGACACCCCATATCGTATCGCTTAGCAACATTTTCAGAAGTGATACCCATTGGAATCAAGCAATATTACAAGATATATCTAGACAAGGATCTTACAAGGCCCCAATTTGATTTTAAGCATGATTAAGCACAAGTAGTGGCCACTAAAGAGGACAACGAATAGGTGGTTATTCAATACTTTAAGGCAGTGATTTGTGCTTCTCCACTTTTGGGGTTGTCACACCCAAGGCAGTGATTTGTGCTTCTCCACCTTTGGGGTTGTCACACCCTTGGATGGCTAAATGATGACTTTCACAATTTGGTCATTTCCATGTGCTTTTCAATATGTTAATTCTGAGCATGGTCTTATTTTCCTCAAAAAGACACATGAAATCCATGAAATAATGCTTTCATTAACTCTAGATGCCATGAAGACTTGACTTTTAAAAAGACAAACTAAGATATGTGGGTGTTTGTGGCTCTAGGGGAGTTTCTATAAAAATTCCAATCCCTTATGTTCTCATTCAAACAAAATGTTATTTTTTCATAACATAAATCACACAATATCTAGAAAGTAAATAGCAGATGTGTAAAACAATTACACACATAGGGAATTTCTCCTTCAAATCAGCTTATTATTAACTTAATCAAAGCTTACATTTTCTAGGGCTAAACTCTTATCCATAAAAAATGGCTCCCTTTAAACATATGAAATAAGTTGGAGATTATCCAAATGCAGGAAGAAGTGAGAAATAGTGCCCAAACTATGCATAGAACATAATCTTCTCTGGGTATGCGGCCTCATAGCATTGGGTGTCTGCGGAAGTGCTTGGTCACAGCATTGGTTGTCTATGGAAACCTTAAGTCTTCAAGGGAATTTGGTGGAAGAGTGAACTCCCTTTGTAAATCTTCTGAATCATAGTGCTATCACATTATCTGAAGATGAAGATCAAATCAAATGGACAAAGAACAGTGGTATAGGGGATTACATCGTCAAGTTAGGTTATGCATCCAGAATTGAAGAAGATTTGGTGGAAGAAAGAGTTTGGTTGTGGAGAGATATGGAAATTGGCATGCCTTTTTAAAACTAAAACTATTTTACGACTCGCTTTAGCAAAAAAAACTCTAGCATGGGATAATGGCCAGCAGACAAATTAGGAAGGTCTTGATAGGTGCATTCTTTGTAATACTAGTGCTAAGTCTATAGACCATTGTTTGCAAACTACACATTTTCTTTGATTGTTTAGAAGGAGGTTACCCAAGCTCTAGTGGGTTTAACCAAATGGAACAACATGTCTCTGGTTCACTGTCTCCTAGACTGGCTAACAGATAAAGGCAGTTACTGACTTCTAGGTAATTCCTTCTTTGTTCATATATAGAATTTGGTGAACCAGGGGCCAGATGGCCTTCCAGTATTTGACCTTTACCCCTGTCCACATAGCCCACGGGATCAAATTGCCAATGGATACCAACAAGATCATCCCAAAAAAGCAACTTGACAGAATCTTATTGATGCCAGGTATAGATCATGAAAAACCTTGGGGATTTTTTAATGGAACAAGTCAAAGGATCCCAGGTATATGTGATGCTAGGCCTGTCCTTTTGCTTAGATTCAGAACATTATTTTCGTTTAAAGTGCACTGCTGGGAAAGAAAACAGGGCAGAACTTTATGCTTTATGGGTTTTGTTAAAAGCTGCAGAGGAGAGAGGTTTGGAGCACTTCCAAGTCTTTGATGACTCAAAAGTCATGAGTCATGAGAGATTGGGAAAATAAACATTGCAACATTGGAAACCTAGGTCTAAATGCTATTATGAATCAAGCAAAGGAGGTAAAAGACCCTTTTGGGTCTATTTCATTTACTCATGTTTACCGTGATTTCAACACTCAAGCAAATTTTTTTAGCTAAATAAGCCTTGATCATGTAGGAAGATTGCTCCTCTTATTGTGGAATATTGGATAAGGACCTGGATGAGATCTTATCATAACGCATCAGTAATTTTGAATGTAGTGGTGTTGGCATTCCCACTAGTAGCTAAGTGGCTTGTTTGGTGAGTGGGGACATGTAACAAAATGTGTTTAGGTGAAGACCCGTGGGTGGGTTGTGGTGAGAGAACTTCAAGCTTCCAAGGAACATGGTGGAATCCCTAAGAGATAGAAATATTTTTTTATTTTCATCAAGTACTTAATACTTTAACTTCTACTATCTTTAACCTGGAGCAGCTCTCAACTGACACCTTGGGATTTCTTGGTGAAGAAGGATAGTGGTGGGATAAGTATTCTCATGCACTCAAAAATAGCCTTGTTAGAATAAAGGAGGAAAAAAATGAACTTGTTTGATCTAAGAGCCTTGTAGGGGGATGATATACAACAAACTTAGAATATACACCAGGAAAACTTGGTAGTGGACAGGGAACATGTCCACTGTGTCAGAACACATAGTAAAACCTTACTCCTGCTAATACAATGCTCATATTCTTACTCAGTTTGGAAGGAAACTGAGGTTCAAATAGGTTAGAAAAATTAATAGAGAAGGGAGATTGGTGTGAAACACATTAGAAAAGCCTTTCAAATCCTTACTACTCATTGTTGGTTGGGGAATATGGTTGGTAAGTAACTCCAGATTATTTTAAATCATAGTTTTCGTCCATAGGTCCGTGCCACTCAAAGTATGCCAATACTTAAAAGTTTCAAGTGGGTTCAGTATATCAAACCTCCAAGGGTAATAAGAAAATAAGTCATATAGATAGAACTAGAGCTTGGGATTACTTTGGAGTTGCTGAGGGGGATCCTTCCTTGGGGGAGATGGATGGAGTAAGGCGAGTAGAGATAGAACAAGGGAGCATTGGGAAGGGGAAAGATGATGACCAAGAAGCAGAACCATGGGAAACTAGACTAAAAACCAAGGTAAACTAATGGGGGGTCGGCCAGGACAATTCGGATTGACAATTGTTGAAGTTAAAATCTATTTAATGTTACCTAGCGACAAAAATCAATGAATGGAATCAAATTTACAGGTTTTAGTGTCTTGATTCAGCATGTCTTTGAGAGAAGCTAATCAGTATGTGTGAGAATTTTGAGACCTGAATCAGTGTGAACTAATAAAGATGACTCCCCAGAACAAGGTTGATAGATGGCTTTCTAATGTGGAGAAGTTAATGGTAGTCCCCCGTGCTAACACAGTCTTTGTAGATGAGGCCAGTTGCAAGGCCTGATGACTTGATAGAATAGATAGACCTTAGTCATGGCTGCATAGCCAAAGGTCTTCTCAATGTAATGTTGGTATTGTAAGGAATTTTGTGACCTCTCAAATCAAAATGGGTTTACCCAACCAAACCTATGCGTGTGCATTAGGAGTCCCAGTTCTTCTTCTACTAGAGGGTAGTTGGCAGTGGGCATCTGCTTCCAATGTGGTTTGGGTTTTGGAACTTAACTTGGATGGTATAACATGGGAGGTACTAAAGCATGGTTGTCTTGTGAAATAATATAGAGATTGGCTAA
>LPNX010521419.1:0-79112 GCA_001517045.1 Pseudotsuga menziesii
AGTAATACTGGACATCTGCAAATGATACTGTGACTGGTATTTCATTTTTGGATTTTATATACTTATATTTCAGTCTGTTCTCTTTTTGTTTATGTATAAAATCTGTGTGCTGTGACACATTGATGTTTCAAAATTTGTTACACTTTGTCATCTCAAGTTAGTTTCTTTTGGATAAATGTTTCATTATGATTATGTTTATTAGTATGTTCACTATAAACATTAGTGGTAGTGAGATGCTTTTCTGTTTGTTTAAATTTTCATTTGTATGTTAACAGTGAATTTTAAATAAACATTATTTCTAATTCAAATGACTGTCTTGATAATTAATTATTGATCAGTCTTTAGGAATTGAAAGTTGACTGTGTGTCTATTAGTTAAGTTTCATTTCTACTTAACAGAGTAACTTTTGTTATGATTTAAATATGTCTGTTTAGATCACACTTTAGTGTTCTGTTATTGATTAATAATTAATATAGTTTCAAACTTGCTCTCAGCTGAGATAGGATTAATTAGGATAGATAGATTAGTTAGTTTTAGATTTATTTTATTATTTTATAAATTAGCACTGTTAAATCATTCTATATACTTTAAGTAAGTCTTCATATTTAGAAAACTTCCCAAAACAATCGAGTCTTTCCTTAAGAAAGCAAACTTAGGACATTTTTAGGTATTAAGGTAGAATAGGATTAGATTAGGTTAGATTTTGGTAGTTTTAAGTTCTCCTTAAGAGATAAACTAGCTGGTAGCAGGACCACAACCTGCGAGGTTTTGTTAAACCAAACACACTGGACGCTGCTCTAAGCTGATTGTGTGGACAAAATCTCCTTATTGACTCTGATTCATAAAATCAGGCCAACAGGTCCTTGGCTAGTTGATTGATTATGAGAAGTTTCTTTGTAACTTTCTTTCTTTTGCATAATAAATTGCTCCAAGTATCTATTTGACTGGGGCCGAGGATTGTTTCCCTCTCGATGGTTTTAACCATGTCAAAACATCGATGTGTTGATCTATGATCTATTTGTGTGAGTGGCTTCTCTAGGTGTTTGGTCTTTTGGGAGTACCTTGTGTACCTGAACATGGTATCAGAGCATTTATGAAGAGCCGCTTCCGTTTATGATCTAGTTCTTGAACTAGTGTTGCTGAAACTTTGAAAGGGTTTCTGATTTTGGAATTTTTGTGAATTTGTGGCCCATGGGAGGTGCTCCACTACGTTCGTTGTTCCATTTCCATTAGGAAATAATTTTCGTTTCAGCGAAAACCGTTTCCGTTTGCTCCAGAAACACCAATTTCGACAGATCTGAAGGTATAATGTTACAGAGACAGTTTTGTTTTATTTTTTTCAAAAAAAACTCTCTCATATTTTTATCAGTTTTATTATTAGATATTTATTATTTTTTAGTCTTATATTGTTGCCTTCCCTGGCTGTGTATTCTTTTTTCCATGCACCTTGCTCGATCATGGCGACTCAGAAACAAAAAGGGAAATATTTTTTCTTTGCTGCGTATGCTCTTTGCCGTGCACCTTGTGCGATCACAATGAATCAGAAATAGAGAGAAAATGTAGACTTTCCAGGAATCTAACGAGATCTAACCCCAAAAGCGTTGAATTTTTTTTTTGTTTTTTGGTTTGTTGTGTGTTTTGTAGGAATAAAAAAGCAAGCACGGTGACCGAGAGAGAAGAGTAGAAAAAACCCCCCCTACCTCATTCCCTTCTTTTATGTACCTTTTAAACTTAGCTCACTTGGTTCAAAGTTGTTGTATCCCTTAATAGGTCTCAAGTTCAAGTCTTATTAAGTTATTTTTTTAATAGTGCATGCAATTTCTAATTTTAAGTTGCTTTATTGTAAAAGTGCATCTCATTTAAAATAAAAATAAAATAAAATAAAAAGTGAGTCACTTAAGTCTTTAGTTTATTATCCCACTATTTAAAATAACATTATTGTAAAAGTGAAAATCACTTATTTTACAAAAGTGATTCACTTAAAAAAACTTTCAAGGTTCATCTTGGGAAGAAGGGGGTTCTTTTTTTTAGTTGGTCAATTTATATCTGCCACGTCATTATTGGGGACATCTTCAACATTTTCTTTGATCAAGCATAACTTCATCATACGGAATTAGTTTTCAGTGTCGTTTTTTTTAAACAACCTAATTTTTTGAGCTCTTTGCATCCAGACAGTTGGCTTCTATTTTTTCAGCCATTAATTTATAGTATGGCCACCACTTTTGATATTTTACTTACCAGTTTTAACTATTTTTCATGGAAATCTCATATGGAGGATGTTCTACGAAGTAGGGGACTTTTCAAAATTACCTCATGGAAAGAAACAAAACCCATGATGATAAGAAAATAAAATGGGCAAATAGATGTTATGAAGCTCATGGATTGATTAGAATGTCAATCTCTATTGATTTGTGATTCCATATATCTGGAATTGATGAACTTGATAAAGCTTGGGAAAAGTTGGAATCTGTGTTTGGTAAACACAATGAAATTCGATGTCATCAACTTGAGAATGTGTTGATTTCTTTAAATCCAGGTGATTTTTTCATGAATTCAAGATTATTTATCTAAGTATAAAACTCTTATACTCTTATGTGAAGAATGCAAGATTAAGATAGAAGACAAACAATGCATTTATCATATTCTTTCCAAACTTAGACCTCCATATTCTGTTTTTGTATCTACATTTTACTTCATGAAAGAATCATTGACTGCAGCTAGTGATCAAGAGCCTAGTCTTGAATCCTTTTGTGATTCCTCAATTAGAGAGCAAGATAAGTTCATTCATCTTGGAATAATTAACAATGCATATACATCCGGGAAAGCCTTATTGTCCCAACAGAAGAAAAGGTCCAAGCCTTTGAAGAAACAAAATTTTCACAATAATAAGCCAAACAAGGGTCCCAAACTCTCTCAGTCAGCTCATTCTTTAAAAAATGACAAAGGATCCAAGCCAAAAGGAAAGAAGACTGAGCGTCATTACAACTATTGCAAGTAAGATAATCATGATGAATCTAAGTGTTTCAAGAAGGTGACAACCTTGGAAGAAGCAATAAAGAAGCACCACATCAGCCTAGATTTGTCTTCAAAATCTACCTCTCATGGACATGCACTTTCTGCTTTTGGTTATTCTTATACTGCATAATCTTCTTCTACTCAAAATGAATGGCTCATTGATTCTGAAGCATCTTATCGTATGGCTAAGGATCAATCCATCTTTTCTATTAAGCATGAATGTAACACCAAACGAATATTTGTTGGTGATGATAGATCTCTAAGTGTTGTAGGATCTCAAATGGTTCCAGTAAAAAATGGTCATTTTAGTGATGTGCTATGTGTTCCAAGAATTTCCTGCAATTTGTTGCCAGTCTATCAAATCACTCATTCTGGTGAAGGTAAAACTGTAACGTTTACACCTTACCTAGTTTTAATCAAGGATTTTAAAGATCATCAACATGTCCTAGCTACGAGAATTGTTGATGATATTACTAGGTTGTACAAATTTAACAACTTTGGGTCATCACCTTTTCCTTCAGTTTTTGTTGCTCATAGTGATAACTTGAGCAAACTTTGGCATGAGCGATTTGGTCACTTAAATTATCGCTCATTGCAACAACTATGTAAACACAATATGGTGACAAGTCTTCCAATGGTATCTTGTAGGGATGGTGTTTGTTTTGGTTGTGTACTAAAAACTAATCATCGAGATAGTTTTGACAAATGTGCCTCTTGGCATGCTTTAGTTCCCTTGGAGCTTGTGCATAGTGACTTGTGTGGCCCTATTCCATCTGCTTCCTTTTCTGGTTTCAAATATTTCTTAACTTTCATTGATGATTACTCCATACACATTTCCTAAAACTTAAGAGTGAAGTATTTAACATGTTCTTGGCCTACAAGGCCCTTGTTGAAAAATAATCTGGTCATCAAATCATTAAGTTAAGATCCGACAATGGAGGATAATATGTTAACAAAAAGTTCACTACTTTCTGCACTAAACAAGGAATCCAACAACAACAAACTATTCCATATACACCACAACAAAATGGTGTAGCTAAACGAAAGAACCACACTTTAAAAGAAATGGATAATTGTATGATCCAATCTAAGGGACTAAGTCTTCAATTTTGGGTTGAGGCCATAAATTGTGCAAATTACATATTTAATCACACCCCCACTAAAGCTTTATAAGGTATAACACCAGAAGAAGCATGGAGTAAAATTAAACTAGATGTAAGTCACTTCTGTATGTTTGGTAGTGAAGCATGGGCTCACATTTTGAATGAAAAACAAAAAGCATTGTAGCCTAAAAGTGAAAAGTGCATATTTGTTGAATATTCTGAAAATTTAAAAGGTTATAGACTTCTTCAACCACATTCAAATGATGTAATAATTAAAAGAGATGTTAAATTTGATGAAAATCTCTTGGCATGTGAGCCTAACTCGACGGTTGTGCCATCTTTTTCCTGCAAGCCTAATTTGACGATTGTATCTTGTTCTACTTACAACTTCCTTGAAAGATTTCCAACTCCAGTTTTTTATGATAGTGAGGATGAAAATACACCTCTGTCTGCTCATATTCCTTCAATTGTAGCAACACCATTGCTTCCTCGATGGGTTCGTTCAACATGTGAAGCACTGTGAAGCAGCTAGTGATATTGTCGGTGATCCTAGAGATCAACATCGAACATGTTCTCAGTTTCAGTGAGCCTCTTCTCTTTTGGCTCAAGTTTTCAAGAATCATGATCCATAAACTTTTGTAGAAGCTTCAAGAAATCTAGATTGGGATGCATGTATGGATGAAGAATATCGTTCCTTAATGGTGAACAATAATTGGGATCTTGTACCTCTTCCAAAAAGAAAAAAACTTGTCAGATGTAAATGGGTCTATAGAACTAAGTATGCATCAAATGGAATTGTTGAAAGAATTAAGGAAAGGTTAGTTGCCAAAGGTTTTTCCCAAGTTGAAGGGATTGACTACAATGAAACCTTTTCCCCTATCGCAAAAATGAACTCCATCCACCTTGTTCTTTCCCTTCCAGCCTTACATAATTGGGAAGTGCATCAAATGGATGTCAAGTATGCATTCTTACATGGTGATTTACAAGAGGAAATTTACATGGAACAACCTCCTGGATATGTTCAGAATAACTCTAGGCTTGTTTGTCGCCTTAAGAAATCCTTATATGGCCTTAAGCAAGCTCCTAGATCTTGGTATGCCAAAATGGATAGCTTTCTACTTGACATTGGTTTTTCTAGATGCCATTCTGACCCCAATGTCTATACGAATAAAGAAGGAAACCATCTTATCATACTTTTCCTTTATGTTGATGATCTTATCCTTACTGGTAGTGACCCTAAGCTTTTAACCCATGTGAAATCCAATCTTAAACAAAATTTTGAAATGTCAGACTTAGGACATTCGCATTATTTTCTTGGTCTCCAAGTCTTGCAAACCAAAGAAGGAATATTTATTTCCCAGTCTAAGTATGCTTGTGACCTTCTTCGTTGCTTTCACTTGGAAGATTGTAAACTAGCCCCTTCTCCCTTCTAGTCTGGAGTCAAACTTTTTGCCACGTGTACTTCCCCTGAAGTAGATGCCACCTTGTATCGTCAGCTTGTTGGTAGTCTCTTATACTTGACTCATTCCCACCCTGGCCTTTCCTTTGTTGTTGGTCGTGTTGCCCATTATATGAAAACACCTCATTAAAGTCACTGGAAATCAACAAAAAAAATACTTCAATATATTCGAGGTACTATTCAGTTTGAGATTCATTACAGTATAGGGGGGACACCTTTGTTGGTTGGTTGCACTGATTCATATTGGGCCGACGATCCTCATGATCAAAAGTCCACTACAGGTTATGTTTTCAGTCTGGGATCTGGACCTATCACTTGGGATTGTAAGAAACAACAAGCTCTTTCTCTTTCTTCCATAGAAGCAGAATATCGAGCCGTAGTTAATGCCAGTCAGAAATTTTTATGGCTTTGACAAATCCTATTAGAGTTTGGATTCAAGCAGCAACAACCTACTCCACTTTGGTGTGAAAATCAAAGTGCCATCAAGCATGCCAAAGATCCAATTCTACATCAATGCAACAAACACATTGAGCTACATATGCACATCATCAGAAATCTTGTTCATGATTGTGTTCTTGAAGTGCTCTTTTTCCCTACAGATGATCAAGTTGCAGACATCTTCACCAAGTCTCTTACAGAAGCGAAGTTTTCTAAACTTCGATCTATGTTAGGAATTTAGGAACTTTTCATTAAGGGGGAATAGGCTCTAATTCCTCCTTCCTTCTCCTAATAGTGTCACTTTTGCAAATCCTTCAATCCTATCCCAAGTTGTTCTTAAGGGGGGATGTTAGGATATTTATACACTTAGGAGTTAGTTAAGATCAACTTGTGTAATATATCTGTTAGGTAAAGTGTGTTTCTTTAGTATGCATTTGTAAGTATTCTAATCCGACGATCACGATATGTTCTAGACATAAAGTGATCTAACGGTTCAACTTCTCTTAGATCATACCACCCTTGATCCATGGGTTAACACCCAATTGGTCCATGATCTCTATTTAAAGAGCATGGAGGGTCCTTGGCTAGTTGATCGATTATGAGAAGCTCGTTTGTAACTTTCTTTCTTTTGCATAATAAATTGCTCCAAGTAGCTATTTGGCTAGGGCCGTGGGTTGTTTCCCTCTCAAGGGTTTTAACCATGTCAAAACATTAGTGTGTTGATCTGTGATCTGGTTGTGTGAGTGGCTACACTAGGTGTTTGGTCTTTTGGGAGTACCCTATGTACCCGAACAGACACTTTGGAGAAGAAGGGAATATTTGTAGGATATAGTGATACCTCAAAGGCCTAACAAATATACTTTCCAGGTTTCAATAAGGTCAACATCAGTAGAGATGTAACATTTGGTGAATACTCAACATACTCCAGATCTAGGAAGACACCTATTGAAAAGGTCAAGGAAGTTGAGGAAAACAGAGTCCAAGATACAACAATGGAAGAAGCAATTCCAGAAGATCATGACATGGAAGAAGCACAAGATCCTGTAGAGACAATTCATGAGAAGGGATCCCATAAGAGAAAAACAATATGGGCACAGGATCAACTAATACAAAGAGAAAGAAATAAATAAAGAAAAAGAAATAAAAAGACCAAAACCTTACAGAATGGGATGGGATGCAAAGAGAAAGAAAAAGACCAAAAGCTTACAGTATTTATGTGGCCCTGCTACGTGACATCATTGACAAGGAACCTTCCAACTATGAAGAGGCTGCATAAAAGATAGAATGGAAGGATGCCATGATCGAGGAGTAGTAGTTGATTTTGAAGAATGATGTCTGGGAGATAGTTCCAAGACCGGAAATGAAGTATGTCATGACTTCAAAGTGGATCTACAAGATCACCCATGTTGCAAATGGTAGCATCGAGAAACATAAGGAAATATTCATGGTGCAAGGATTCTCACATAAAGACGACATTTACTATGATGAGCCATTTGCACCTGTAGCGAGGCACACTTCCATTAGATATATACTTGCATTGGCTGCAGTAATGAAATGGAAGATACACCAGATGGACATCAAGACAACATTCTTGAATGGTGTAGTCAGAGAATAAGTGTACGTAGAACAACCACTAGGATTCGAGATGCATGACAAGAAGACTCGTGTGCAAATTGAAGAAGGCCTTGTACGAATTGAAACAAGCACCTGTGACATGGTATGACAGGGTGGATAACTTCTTGATGTGATTAGGATTTACTAAGAGTAAAGTGGATTCCAACCTTTACTTCAAGGTTGAAGACGGAATACCAGTGATGCTCCTGCTATATGTCGATGACCTGTTCATGACGGGAGAGGTTGAATTCATTATAGATAAAAAGAAGAAGCTTGCCAATGAGTTCAAGATGAAATAAATAGGGATGGTGCACCACTTCTTAAGCATGGAGGTGTGGTAGAGTGCAGATAGGATTTTCCTTGGTTAAGGAAAGTATACAGTGGAGATTCTGAAAATATTCAAAATATTAGACTGCAAGGCGATAGCCACATGTATGATATCGAACTTGAAGCTTCTGAATGATGTTTCATCAGAGTCGATTGATGCCACGATTTACCATCAAATGATTGTTTCATTAATGTACTTGATGAATAAAAGACCAAACATATGATTTGTTGTGAACACCCTCAGCCAATTCTTGACAGATCCAAGACATGTTTCACTGGTTGCAGCAAAGCATGTACTAAGGTACTTGAGAGTACAGTCAAGTATGGGATCAAGTATGATGCGAATCAAAAGATTAACCTGCATGATTATGTTGTTTCAGATTGGGAAGGTAGTTCCATTGATAGGAAGAGCACTTTGGGTTGTTACTTCAGTTTGGGATCCGATATGATCTCTTGGTTTAGAAAAAAGCAATCCTGCACTGTGTTGAGTACAATTGAGGCAGATAATGTTACTACTTGCTCAGCTAGTTGTGATGCAGTATGGTTGTGGAATCTACTGACTGATTTGTTTTATCGCTAGATAGATGTGAATTGTATCTATTGTGACAACCAGAGTTGTGTAAATCGTCGAAGAACCCGGTGTTCCATGATAAGTCAAAGCATATAAAGATCAAGATCCACTATATTAGGGATATGGTGCAGAGAGGAGCAGTGAACCTCTAGTACGTGGTAATGGACAAGGAGATAGTCAATGTGTTGACCAAGCCTTTAGCCAGAGTGAAGTTCGAATACTTTAGAGAAATACTTGGTGTGATATAGAACGAGACCCCTAAAAGTAGGTAGTAACAAATTCTAGCATAGGCAAAGATCCAGGTTGTTTTGGCAATGTAAAAAATCCTGGTGTGATCCTATGCTAGAGATGACTAGAGACTAGAAGACACATATGCATGAGATATCACATGGGAAAAGAGTCAGGTTGTCCTTGAGCAGAAAATATCCTGGCGTAGTATGTAGGTTGCTTAGATGTAATCAGTCTTGTAGGTTGGCCTTGAGCAGAAAAGATCCTGGAATAGTACGTAGGGTGATTTAATGTAATCAGTCATGGTATAGGTTTCCATGGAGTGGAAAAGATCCCGGCATGGTACCTAGGTTTCTCGGACGTTATCAGTCTTATGGGTTGTCCTAGAGTGTAAAATATCCTAGAGTGGTACGCAGGTTGCTTGGACGTAATAAGTCTTGGAAGGTTATCCGAAGTGTAAAAGATCTCGGGTGCAAGTTGTTTGGATGTAATAAGTATTTTTGGTTGACCTAGAATGGGAAATATCCTAGCGTGGTATGCAGGTTGTTCGGTCGTAAGTAGTCCTCGTATGTGTGTGTGCCCATGTTGGAGATGATGAGGTCACAAGGCAATTGGTGTGCACCTAGGCAGTTCTCACATAGTGGAAGATGTGAGTTGTCTTAGTGACGTGAAAGATCCTGGCATTCTCCTATGTTGGTAGAGCGTAGGTTGATCGTAGAGAGACATGATCATGCACTTAGTGTGCTCCTAGGCGATTCTCACATAGTGGAAGATGTAGGTTTTCTTGGTGACGTGAAATATCCAGGCATGATCCTATGTTGGTAGAATGCATGTAGTTTGTGATATGCATATGGGTTTTGTTTTTTGTGCTCTATGTTTTTTGTGCAGGATAATGAGATGATTTGGATACAATGAGATGATGGTAGGAGACGCAGGTGGTTGCATTAGCAATGTAATGAATGGTCCTCAGTTGTACCTACGTGATGGCTTGCTCGAGGATATTATGAAGACCTGGATGAAGATTAGACCTACACCCAGCATGAAACATGGTTGGCTCTATAAAAATTCCAATGACAGATGGTACTATTTGATGATTGACAAGATGAGGAATATGGTAGAAACTCTGATGATGACTCCATGATGATGAATTGGAATAGACTCTGATGATGACTCTGATTATGGTAGAGACTCTGATGATTGACAAGATGAGGATTATGGTAGAAACTCTGATGATGACTCTGATGATGAGAGAATACATTCCTAGTTAAGAGGGAGTGTTGCTGTATTTGAAACTTTAGAAGATATTCTAACATACAATGCAATTGTTTGTTGTTGTACACCCATCAGATATGTGTTTCCCTCCTTTCGGGATGCCATTATTGTGTATGGTCATTGAGGTGCAACCTCTATTGTAAATCGGGGAAGTAGTCCCCAGTATTATATAATGTAATGTGCTTTCGGAGTCTCTCTATGAGAAGTCGGCCCTGTTAAGGTTAGAAGTCGACCCAGTCATGTTGGGAGGTCACTTGAAGGGTATAAATAGGGAGGCACCCTCCCTCATTTATACACACTCACACTCACTCAAGTTTGCATGGGGAGAGAGAGAGAGAGAGAGAGAGAGAGAGAGAAGAGGAGAGAGAGATAGTTGCAGAATACTTCTTATTGGGTTTTTCTATCTTGTGATATTGTCTTAGTGAAAAAACTATTTTGAGAAAGATTGTGGGGTTTTCTCCTTTATGGTTTCCCCAATGAAAATATTTATGTCTTGTGTATCTTGTCGTTCTTTCAGATAAAGATCATAATTAATTTATTTAGATTAGAAAAAACTAACAAGTGCCCCAATAAGAAGAAGCATAAGAAGAAAGAAGAGTCCAAGGTTGCGAGAAGTGGAAGAGCATGCAAATAAATTCGAGAAGGAATTCTTGCTTGTTTGGGTTCTTTCAAGTAGTAGTGTAGCTGAGTGTTCAGATACTGGAGCATGGTACAAATATGGTGGAGCAACATGCCGGGCCATATGACAGGAACACAAGCAATGTTCCTAGAGTTGCATGTTTATATAAGCATTTTGGGCACACCAGGTTTGGGGTGCCACCATATATTATTCTTGTGTATATTGGTTAAGTGTTAACACATAACATGGCTAAGCGTAACATTGAACAATAATAAGTGTTAAGAAGGCGTAATCTACCAAGTTTTCAAACCGGGTTGGTCTCACCACCGACAAAGATACTTGGGCAATGTCGCATGACCTATCAAGCAATTTCACCTTAGACCGATAAGCCCATGATAAAACGCATGCCTAATGTCATTCTTAAAGGACAATTGTTAGACAATTTAAAAGTAAAATATCAAAATTTTTTAAATAACATTTCTTTAAAAGTTCAAAAACTTCCACACTTTGAACTTTTCTTTAAAAAAATATTAAATTAATCAAATAAATTGGTAAATTACAATTTTAAATTATAACAAATATGAATACTCTCATTAATCATTATTTATATTATTCATTATTTATATTATTGATTCTTAATAATTATTCTTAGGCAATATCCTTCAATGGGTCAATATCTCTTTTTAAATTTTTTCCATGCTCACCATCATTTAAATCAATCATTTTATAAAATTCAATTCAAATTCATCATATCCTAAAATGTGAAATATTTTATTAATTTCTTTATCAAAATTAATTCGAAATTATTATAGGCGTCTAGGGAGAGACTCCTAAAGACGTTTAGGTTTTTGGTTTGTTGAGCTTCCCGACTATTCGAATTTTATAGGCGTGTCAATCGCTCATTTGTTAGCAAACGAGCCGTTGAAGGCGAACGCGCTTCCCATTCTCCTCTCTCTTGCTGTACCATCTCCATATGAAAACGCCGTCAATGCGATTATTTTCCACCAGACTCCATTAAACGCGAATCTTTCATTCCAAATTTCCATGCCAGTACCAGTTTTTTTGGCTGTGGAGTAAAGTTCACATCTAGTAGTTTTAACAGTAATACTGGAGAAAACTATCATGCATTTTCTGAGAGAAAAAGGAAACATAAAATAGTGTTTGAGGAAGCCGGCGACTTAGTCCAGTGCCTTAGAAAGCAACGATCGCTAATAACCATGTTGCGTTTGATATTGTCGAGTTAATTGGCCTGCTACAAACTTTGAATCAAACATTTTAGCAATTTTTTATTTGTTGTATCGTTTTTCCATTTTCTAGAGAAAAATCTTCTCTCAACCAGAAGTGCTTCTTTCTCAGGATCCCAGTCATCTATCTGTTTTAAATCTTGAAACATCACATCTTCTTGAGAATTGATTCGTCTTTCACTTACAGGACTAACAAGTTAGTCACTTGATCTCTCTATCTCTATTTCAGGGATGAATTCGATGAATTAATCAAAATTTTAATTATTTCTTAAAATAAAACCTTAACAACAATATACAAATTAAGTTAGACACAAAAACATAAAATAACTTTTTCTCAAAAGATCCATAAGATGAGTTTCGCGAATAATACAACAATTGCAGAACAACAAAAGGAATATATGCCCTCCTCAGTGGCTGATTTTAGACCAGTTCATCGATGAAATAGAGAGGTCAAGTGACGAACTTGTTCATCCTATTAGCGAAAGAGGAATCAATTCTGGAGAATATGTGATGTTTCAGGATTTACTAAAACAGTTAAATGACTGGGATCTTGAGAAAGAATTAGCACTTTTTGTTGAAAAAAAGATTTTTCTTTCAAAAATGGAAAACGATACAACAAATAAAATGTTTGATTCAAATTTTGCAGCAGGCAAATTAACTCGACAATATGAGAGGAAACATGGTAATTAGCGATCATTGCTTTCTAAGGCATTGGACTAAGTCGCTGGCTTCATCAAACACTATTTTATGTGCTCATTATAGAGCTGAACTTGAGAAAAGTAACAGAGAAGTGAAGAGACACCGGGCGAATATGAACCTCTTAAAAGGCCAGAAGGGACCAATTACTGGAATACCCAGACGCACAGGAAAACCATGATCTATGTGGATGTTTCTTCCTGTGCTCATGGATGGCCTCCCTCGATCACTTAATTAATCTTGGGGAGGTACCAACTATAGACCCCACATTACTTTTAGATCTTACTTCAGGCATCCGAAGAACGAGGGTAAAGAAAGATGAAAATAAAATGGTCAATTAAATATATTGATGTGGCTCAAATCCATCCAGATCGAGTGATGACCGTATATAGTTCTTAAACCCTGATAGTGAGTGATTCTGGCCTAATGAATGACATTAAATTCATATAAGCAGGCATGCCTTTAAATGAGATATATTATATTATATAATATAATATAAGTGTTGTAGAGGTCCAGAGGGATCGATGCGATTGATTTCCTCAACACGAGAGCAATGACGAAAGTCATACACAGGATCAACACGAGAGCAATGACGAAAGTCATACACAGGAGTAAATTACTCAGTGCACACGCATATGTCGGAGAAGTTAATTTCAAACCCACATAAGTGAAATTCTGGTTTATGATTGGCCTTTTGAGATGAGACTCAAGAGAAGCAGCTTGCCATGAAAATAAAAATAAAAAGCAGATATTGTAGTGGTGGGAGAAACTCTCTAATTTTTATATATCCAAATGCATATATCCAAATGCATATGAGGGTTTTTTAAATTTTAACTAGAAGTGTAATTATATTATAATTGTTGTACTTCAAAGCTGGAAAGCATATTAAAATTTCTTTAGTTTCAGAAATTGTAGCTAGCAACCAAATCCTAAGTTCAGAATTTACAAATGTCTAATGACCACTATTACTGGATAAACCCTAAACTGACTTTAAATTTGAAGATACTAAACTAAGGAACATTATTTTTAAACTATTAATTATAAAAAAATAGATAATTTGGTTAATATATGTATTAGATGTGAAAAATTGAATATATAGACTGAAGTAATATTTAAAACTCCAAAGATTAGTTTAACAAATTTTAGTAATTATTATTGTGATTTATAGTTCTATCTTTCTTTTACATAATTTTGAAATAAGAAAAAATTAAATATATTATTTTATATATATTGATAATTAATATATTTAAAATTCGCTGTTGAAAATATATTTATTAACAATTACATCAATAAAAATATGTTAAAAATTATTGTCTTTATTTGATCCTTAGATAATTATTGTCTTTATTTGATCCTTACATAATTATTGTCTTTATTTTCGAGTTTAACAATTTAATGGATCCTTAATATTTATTAATTAGATTATGATAATCCTCATAAGTGTATCTATGTTTTCAACCTGTACCTTTCAATACTAATTAAACTCAACTTTTGTGTCACCTCCTACGGGTTGAACTAGCCTAGACCCAAATCCTAGGCTTTATCAAGCCTTGGAGAGGGATCAAATCTCCCTAGATGCAAACCTATTGTGGAATAGCTCCTTGCCTCGAGTACCTGAGAACAGGTTTGCAACTTGGGAGATTTGATCCCTCTCGGTGCTTGATAGAGCCTAGGATTTGGATCTAGGCTGGTTATACAATTAATTGCATTAAGAGTAACCTAGTGCTCTAAAGCCTAATAAAAAATCATGTCTACTCTTAAAGTAAAAAATTAAAACCAAATCAATAAATAAATTCACACGAGCTTATAAAATAAAATAAGTAAAAGTGACATAGATCAATCTTTAAACTGAATCAAACAAGTACAGAGAGAAACAAATTTATGGAGGTGTAAATTTTGTCTTGAAGTGTAAAAATATTAAAATTAAAAAAAATCTACACCTCAAAAAATTAGATCCCTCTATATGCTTAATAGATCCAATTTTAAGATAGATCTATGCTAGTAGATATGTAAACCACAACAAACTATTTAATGAAAGAAGGCTAACAAAAATTACATAAAACAAGCAAATTGTAGGCTTCATTTCTAAATATCCATTTGCTTATTTATTGCGAATGGATATTTAAGAGAGTATACCCCCAATATTGTAGAATCTCTAATAGAAGTATTTTAGAAATTGAGATGAGCATGAAATACATAGGTCAAATCCTGGTCAGCTAGCTCAAGTGGTTGAGTGCTGAGTAGAAGGTCTTGATTTAAAATTCTCGGGTGGCTATACATTGATATATAAGGGCCTCACTTGATGTCCCCATCGGGTTAGCTCCGTAATCAGAGTAAGGGTTAAGGCCCCTTCGAGTGCCCCCCCCCCCCCACCCCGCGATTTCTTCTCGTGGATGTAGATGTGCCCTCTGAATTTGTGAACCACACTTAAAAAAAATGAACTACATAGGTCAACATCCCATCTAATTCAATATTGATAGATGAATAATCTACATATAAATTGAAGACTCATTGCAACTATCTCCATATTTATCTAAAAGAAACATATATACATAATCTGCATGGAAAACATTTTTATGTCATTACTAAATTTTGCTACATACGAAGATTTGCTTCAAAATTTTATTCCAGGCTACCATCTTTTCATCATGATGGTATATGTTGAATCTTGTTGAACATTGGTTGTCATTGATGACACCCATTAATGACAAAGGAGTGACAAGGAGACACAGGATTGATAAAGGTTGAATACAAATGTTGATGACATGATAGCTTGGACATTGAAGCAATTAAGGAGTCATAAATATTGATGACATGGCATGAATGAGCCAAATGACCCATTCTATGGTCATTTGTGGTTTGTATAGTTATTGGTGACTTGATGGGGACTTGGAACCTTTGGAGATGGTCCTAGTACATGAGAAGTTTTGGCACCCACACACATTCTGGTATGATGGCACTTGGACACACTTGATTGCTTGATGTTGGTCCATGCTACCATTTGATGATGGGCTTAAATTCCATGGAGAGAACCTTGATTAAATACATGATGACATATCATAACTAGATGATATAACATAAATCTTATTTCTCCTTTGATGAAATAAGTTGGCCCAACATTCTAACATAGCAAGAAGGTGTTGATGCCTGGAAAAATCGCAGGTACCGACAGTAGAGATTCTCCCCAATAACCGTTCCCAATTAGATCGTTTATCGTTTCATATGGGGAATCCATCCAATTAGCGGTCCAACTACCGTAGAATTAAAAGAAAGCTTTAAATTCGTTTTATCGGCTGCGGCCCGATTCGCTGTTTATATATTTTATATTTTATGATGAAATACAAGTTCCTAGACTAAATGCACTACATACCAGTGATTGCCGAAATCAGAATCTCACAAGAAGTTAGCCATAAGTGAGTTGCGCTGGTTCTTACCTCTCGCCTTACATGAATCCATTGCTTTCCAACCACCATAGGCAAAGACAAAATTCTATTCTAATATATTCTAACTATCTATCTAATCTATCCCCAAGGAGCAAACTTTATGTCAGAATGAGTAATATACTGTACTATTTTCATGTAGAATCCTACAGGTAGCTGTTAATTTCTTCATACATAAATACAACAAAAAGATAACACGAAGATAGTTTTGTTAAGTTAGAACATCCATTACTCATTTATTCCACAAAATTCGAGATAGAAAATAAAACCATTCATCAACTACAGAAATAATCCAACAGGTTGGAACGATCTCATAGTTATGCAGCAAGCTAAACCATAAGTAGTTCACATTCAACAATCCACATAATCTATCTTGAAAATCATACAATCCTTCCTCCAACAAAATTTTGGTTCTCTTTATTTATAAAAGAAGTAGTTCTAATGCAAATAGCTTCAACATGTATAAGCTAGAAAAAGTCCCCCCACTCTATTCTATTCTACCTCTACTTATACTTTTACAAAATGACTCTTGGATACCCATGCCCTTTGGGCTTCCTCGACTCTTCGATGTACAAAATTGTGTCTTCTAGTGACTAGCAATAGGAAAGTAAAAAAATATAAGATAATTACAAAAAGTGACACATGAATAAAACAAAACATATTAGGTGGGCCCAACCAATCCATCCATGAATTGTTTCCATGTAGCAGCATCTGCAGCTATGGTCCTGAAGTCAATAGGTTCCAATATAATTCATGTATGGACAACTCTGACTTTATCTCTGCTACTCTTGGTGGAGTGACTCTGAGCTGGTCTTCTAGCAGGAAATTGCTAACTGCAGCTTGTGCAACCAAAAATTTTACCACTTTCTCATTAAGGTCTTTAACCTGTTGTATGTTAAGCTCATCTTCTTGCAGCCTGTCACGAAGTTAATTCAAATTCTCCTCTTGACCTAGAAACTCCTAAAGTCTCTTTGTTGCAGAGGTCTGACATCTGTTATGTGTTGTAAGCACCATTTTGTAAAAATCCATGATGTATTTATCCAATGTTTTCCCAACCGCGGGGGTTAGTCTTGCAGCAACCTTGCTGTTGAAATCCATGAGTTCATACTCGATCTTCAAATTCCATGTACTCTTTTTAGGCACATTTTCTGAAAGTTCTGCATTAGTCTCCAACCAAATTAGTTGACCTTGGATAATTTCTGCAATTTCTATAGTTCTCGTTCTGAAGTCTGTAGATATTACTGAGATCTCTTGTAATCTAGTTTCTTCCTGCTTAATCTTATAGACCTATTCTACAAGTTTTAACTGAACTTCATATATTTTTCTTCTGAGCAATAGAGTGTGCTCTCAGAGAGGTGTGATATCCATTTTTCGCTCATTTGCTACCTTAAACTAAATCTCCAAAGAACTATTTTGTGCCTCCAATTCTACAACTCGAGCCTTTAACTCCTCTACTTGTTTATCAACTGCGGCCCTTTGTGTCTCTAGCCCTGAAATATTACCCTCTAGGTCTTTCTTTTCTCCACCAATCATAGTGTTTAACAATACCAACGCCTCCCTTTCTGCTTCAAAGACCTGGTAGGCCTCCTAGAGCCTTTCTAAATCTGAAAGCGTGGCTTCATGCTTCCTTTTCACTTCTCAGCCTTCCCCTTATTCTTTCCTTAGGGTATCTTTCATCTGTGCCATCTTTTCTTTGTATTAGTCTACGACTCCTTTCAGTTTGCCAACATTATAATCACTTGCCTGTGCAACTGCAACACTGATCGAGGCCATTTGTTATGGATATTCATCTATATTTTTCATGATAGCCTTTTCAGTAACCGTGGTTACTTCAGGCCTGGTACCCATTTTCAACTTCTTTTCAGATCTCCAAACAATGATATTCTACTTAGAATAAAAAAAACTTTATCCAGACTTGCAATCACATACTGCTTAGATGAAGTGAAGGGTAATAATCCTAACTCAACAATAGGGAGGCGGCCTCTTGTTATTATATCTCATGAAGTAGAAGGAATATTTTTTGGATTTTCTTGTGAAGAAATTTGTTCATGATTCTCCCTATCTTGATCCTCTTGCTCTTTCCATCTCATTTCCTTAGCTATCTTCTCTGATTCTCCTTTTCCTCGGTCAGTTGACTCCTTCTGGATTCTTTCTTTTTCTTCCTTTTGCTTCTACTCCTCTTCTTATTTTTCCTTAGTAGCTTCTTCTTCCTTTTCTCTCTGAGCCTCCTTATCCAACAATTTCTTTGCTCCTTCGACTAACCTTCGTGTTTCTTCATCTTTTTCTTTCTGGGAAGCTTCTTCTTATTGTATTTTATGTTCAGTGATGGTGGTGCTGTTGCTACCTTTGCCTCTTGAAAATATGTTTTTCCTCTTGAAACTATTGTTTAGAGTAGTCATATTACAATAATTGCGGTATACTTCCTCATATTTATCCAAGTGATCAGAGTATTCAAAATTTAAATTCATGAGTGCATAGTGTGCAACAACCTTTCCCTGAGAACCGTTTCTATGAAAACTCTTCTCACCGAAATGGAAATTTTCTAGGTCTTTCACAAACTCCAGTGCGCTTTTAACTTTGGAAAATTTATAACTGCCAACATAGAAAGGCATTGGCAGGAAGACCGCCTTCTTCATATCAAACAAAAAACTTCCGAATCCGACCAAAAAGAGTTGTCTTACTGCTTCCTTATGCATTATATAATCAGTGGCATACTTGGGAAGTAGTGAAGGGGATTTAGTTCCTCCGTACATTCTCAAATAATTTCCCTCTTCAGATAATAAATAATATCCATATTCCCTTATAGCTTCTAAAGCACCTTCGGACATACATTTACATTCTTCAAGAAAAATCAACTAATAAAATGGCATTAGGAATTCCTCATGGATGAGCTTGTCACAACTGTGATACTTTTGGGACCATAAAATTTGGTATGTTGTGTAAATGGGCACTTTTATCTCCTTCCAGCTGCAGTTCAGCTTCTCAAATGGGTGCAGGAAAAGTATACAGTTGATAAAAAATGATCACATGTAGAACTCAGATTTTTGCCGGAGAAATCCTCCCAATGCTGCAGATATACATGAAGACAATATATTAGCTACGATGTATGCCCAGTTGAAAACAATACCTTCTATGGTCACATGATACATCAGTGGTATCCAACCAATCTTATAAAATTTTCCATCGGCTTTGCCGAAAATCCTATCAAGCATCAGATATACTAGCCTATATGGAGTGCACAAACTAGTGGTCTTACATTCACTAGATTCTCTTTTTCGGAATGAATTCCCTTATATCATCTTCATTTTTGTGCATCCAATATAATCAATAGTCAAAATATTTATCCAATCATTGGTTAGGCTGACTTCTGAGTCTGGAAGGTTGTAGGCTTGGGCTATGTATGCGGGGTTAAAGGAGGTGAAACCATTTTCTTCAACATTAAACATAATCATATCCCTCGCATTCATCTTAGGAAAAATCTAGTCGATCACCTCGGCGCAATGGAATAGATCTGGTCGTGTGGATACCTTTGCAATCCCTGATATCAATATGTTTCCAAAAATGGGTAAATCCTCCAAAACTATGTAAGGAACCTTCTGATCTTGAAGCATAGGGTATATCTGCCCCCACTTGAATTCTAGCTTGGATTTGGTGACTGACTTGGTGTCCTCATAAATTATTTCTACCCTAGGCATGATTTCTAGGCCCGACTCTTCTTTAGCAAATTTAGCTTTCTTCTTTCCTTTATTGGGCATGGTATCGGATGCAGACTGAAGCTACACAAAAACACCAAAACATGTCTTATCATCCCTACGATTATAAGCCACATGTATTCATGTACATAAGGAAATGAAGAACTACTATAAAACTTGCAAGAAATATAAAAAAACAAATAACTTCCTTTCTAGAACAAGCTTGACCAGTATTTTTTTACTGCATCGTCCTGAGCCATTGAAAAATGACTTTGTATTGTAAAACTCTGCATACCACCAAAATCCAAACCTAAGGTGAGGTCAAAACCTGGATGATAAAATCTAGTTCGCATGCGAGCTCTAATTGCTATATTGAGAGTTCTGCTCTAAAACATTGAGCGTTCTAAATCATGATACCAAAAAATGATCAAATTAGTTCTAAATCCTATGCGTGACCTCTTCTTCATTAACCTTATGGAAACAATGTGGCACCACGACGTCGGCCACAAAGGCCAAAAAACCTTTTGACGGGAAACCTAGGCTAAAAAACAGAAGGAACACAATGGCCCTATGGGTTCAAGCTTCGCTAACCCCTATCGCCACATAAAAATACAAATTAGGTGAGGAAGAGCCGATGAAAAACTCGGGCCATCTCAGTCTCATCACTACACAACCAGGGCCTTAAGCCACCCATGTCTAAGTTCTGAATGGTCTTGGACAAGAGAGAGGTTGGGAGCAGGTACAAACCCCGATCGTTTGTAGAGTAGGTCTAATAAAAACAAGGATTTCAGGATAACTAACCATCAAAACCTTATGAGGGTGAGGGATAGACTTAAAATACAGTGAAAAAGAAACCAAAACCCTAGCCTCATAAGAATGAGACCTAAACGTGCTACAAGACCGTAAAAGGCTAGAATTCAACTCCATTCTACCAATAAAAAGAATCATGACAAGGATTGAATCCTACCTGACGGGCTAGCTTGAAGGTTGGTGAAGGGCTCGGTGCCAAACTCTGTGTGGGATCCAAATGGCACAATCCTGAAGGTGTGCGCTCCAACAGGAGGCAACAATCTCACCGTAAGAAAAATCGTAATAGACCGTAATGAACGCCCATGCTTATATAAGGAGAGAAATGGAAAAATAATTTAATGTGGGTAATAATGGATCACACGCGAGTGAAAATTCCATTTGGTGCCCACGCTTAAGACTTCATCGACGAAAAACTACATCAGTGGGGTGAGATGAAACTTCTGACCGTGTCGGCTCCAAAATCCTGAGTCTGCCGCAACTATCGGTACTCTCCATGAAAGACCAACCACCAATGAATTTGCATAATATTCTCGATGTTTTGACAATGAAGGATCAGCTATAAACCATAAATTATGCCGCCTTCGTCGGAAATAAAAATGACAAAAGAATGACACTGTTGGAGACAACTGTGGGGAATGCCCTAATCAAATCCTCTCGACTGACTCTCAAAGAAATGACTGATCGGAAAAAAAACCTATAGCTAATAGAAATGTCGTCGAAATGAGAAAAGCACCACCATTGTCGGCCATTTTGGTGTAACCTTCCTATGGAGAACCGTCATCTTAAGAAAACAAAAACTAGCTGGACACATCGGCTCTAATCTTTCAAAAGCATCCGAAACTATCAGGTGGAGACTCAAACGACAATCTGACCAACCCAAACGATGCGAGCAAAAACTGTAAAATTAGTTGAAAATCATGAGTATCGACAAAAAATAAAAATCTTTCCAACAAACACTAGAAACACCAAGTAGAGACATCGCAAAAATGCATGGAGGACTATCAGATAAAGATCCAAAATTTCTTCACTGTGTCGGTGAAATTTCAAGATATTTTTCAACATAGCGGGCCAAAAGCATCACGAAATAAGTTGGAAAGTGTTGGGCTGAAAGGAAAAAATATCCGTTATGTCAACAAAAATATAGAAATTATTTTGACACATCGGATAAAAAACGTTTTCTTACTTGGTGCAAAATTTTTCTGACTTGCTCAGAAGAAAAATCACGTCATGGAAATCAACCTTTCAAGGGAAAAAAATTTAAGAAAGATCAAAAGCTAAAAAATCAAAGGGGGGTCCTAAAATCATAAAATTTTGGGGTAATAGTTGCAACAACAAGAATTGGCGACTCGTTAGTGAACACATATCTCTGGAAAAACTATCTTTCAAAACACAAAACTACTTTATGGCATTTCTTTAGACTGACTTGTCCTAGTTCTTTTTGAGATTATTTAAAAGTCTAGGCCTTTCCAGGATTTCATGATTCAAAACATATCATTGATTGTAGTCCCTTGGGTATGGTAACCAGGTTTTCAAAAGTCTCGATGACTCTTATGAGGCCAAAATGTGAAATTCATTTACCCTTACATATTGTTACTTCCAACTATGATGCCACAAGATCGTAACAGAGTTTTGAAAGATGTATTCATTTGTTCTTCATTCCCATGCATTTTGCATTCTTTTGATGCTTAAGATTTTTTTCTTTTGAGTCCTCCTAGATTGCTCCTTTTGTATCTGAAATTTGATGAAGGTTCTTCCATCCATGGTGTCCTTTTGTGTGAGTGATGACTTGTTTCAGCTCATGGACGATGAAGAACCTTTTGAGCAATATTTTTACTGATTTATGTCTTTAGTATATCTTTTTGATGAATATTTTATTTCTTGGAGATATGACTCTTTATATTAAGCCTTTTGGATTTCATTTGTGGCATGGGATTTTTTTGAATACCATACACCTGTCCGTTCTACTTCCTTTTCATGGGTATTTTGCGGCGAGCTTCCTAGGACAGATATTAATGTGAAGTGTATGGAGCCCCAAAATAGTATTCTAGAATTCATATACCTCAGTTATTTTACAAGGTTTAAAATAGGACTTCAATGCATTCTTAAAATAACTTCCCTTCAGCCTTCTATCAAATTAAAGAATCTCGTTCTGATCAAAATATTGACATAGATAAATTCCAATGAGCAGTTCTTAGATTAAAATACTTTCACTTTGTCCAAATTCCAATGTCCTCCAAGCACCGAAGGTTGATATGGATTACTTTGAAATACAACTAAACTAGAGAAAAATACTGAAATAAATCAAATGCAAAAAAATAAAATCAGTAGAAAGAAAGTAAACATACTAAAAGAAAATAGAAAGAAAAGTGAAAGGTTTATTTATGTACAAATGACTTCTAAGGTACTAGCTAAAATAAGTTTTGAGAATCAGACCATTGCTAGGAAGATTCTCTTCCCACCCCTGCAAATCCTATAGCTTATAAGTCGAAGGTCCTAACTTTTCAGCAATTTGAAATGGGCCAACCCATAGGTGTTGAAACTTTGTATGTTTTTCCTTTTCATCATGTGGGTGATCCCACTTGAGAACTAAGTCTCCTACTTCAAATATTCCCTTCTCGGACTTATGTTTGTCAAACCACCTCTTAACAATCTCCTACTGGTGTTTAAATCTCTCTTTAGACTTGAGCCTAGACTCCTCCAGTTTCAGCAAGGTATTAATTCGAGCTTGTAAAACCTCACTACCAGACCCTCTTGATGCTTGGGATAATTGTGATGATGACAATAAAACATTCGGGGGTAAAATAAATTCTTTTCCATAAACTAAAGTATAAGGTGACAAGCCTAAGGAATTATTGGGTGTGACCCTATCAACCCACAATGCATTTGGAAGAGCTACATGCCAACTTCTCTGATTTTCTATGGCAGTCTACTTTAAAATTTGATAAGGATTTTATTAGTTGATTCAACTAACCCGTTACCTTGTGGATAATAATTAGTAGAATAATGCAATTTTAGTCCTTTTTCATTGGCATATTGAGTAATCTTAATCAATGAAAAGTAAGACACGTTATCAAAAAACAGTGAAATTGGAACCCCAAACCTGGTCATAATATTCTCTTGTAAGAAGTCTATGACTACGTCTTTGTTCACTTTCCATAACGGAATTGCTTCCACCCATATTGTGAAGTAGTTAGTCGATGTGAGAATGTATTTTTGTTTCAATTAAGAATTTGGATTGATTTCTCCAATGATGTCAATTCCTCATTGTGCAAATGGTTCCGAAACAATGACCAGTTTCAATGGTCCTGCTGCTTTCGCTAATCTCCCAACTCTTCTACGGCATGTGTCACACTTCCTTACATAAGCATGAGCATCCTTAAACAAAGTTGGATAGTAATATCCAGTCCTTAGAATCTTTTGTGCAGTAGTATCTCCTGAAAAATGTCCTCCAACAGGACCATCATGCAATTCTTTAACAACTTTAGATGTGCTCTCTTGCTCCAGGCATCTCAGAAATACTCCATAAATTATCTGATAAGATGCTGAATTTAAATGAAGTGCTCTTATTTATTTAGAATTCCAGTGTTCTAGTAAATATCCTTGTTGGAGGTAATGTATCGGATCTTTGTACCAAGACTCCGGAGCTGTAAATATAGGACACATATCAACCATCTGCAATTTGGATTCATTTTTCCAGTCATCATCTTCATTGTTTTGAATTTTAACCATTAAAATGTAGATCCCTTGCTCTTTGATAATAGTGGCTGGTTTAAATTCCAAATCATATTCTTGTAAAGTTGTCACCCAATTTCCTCTTCTTTCTCCCAATTATTTTTGCACGAAAAGGGTTCAAACTGCCGGGTGAGGAACAATTACTTTGGTTCTATTTCTAAGAATGCACGGCTAAATTGTTTTACTTCTTTAAAGACTGCATACACATGCTTATCAATAGCAGGGTAATTCAATTCAGCACCTTGCAACCCATTTCTCATAAATGATATGGCGTACTCATATCCCCTTTCTTCGTTCTGTGTAAGCACTACTACGAGTGAGTTATTAGAAACAAAAGTGTATAGGATAAAATCCTTCTCAAAATTAGGACTTTTAAGTGAAGGTGCGTGAGTTATCACCGCTTTGATATTATTAAATGCACCCTTCTCTATCAGTCCACTTAAATTCTACATTTTGCTTCCCCAATTGTTGCAAAGGATTGACTATTTGTACAAAATTAGGAACAAACCTTCAAACAAAATTTATAGTCCCCATGAAGGATTGCATACCTTTTTTATTGTGGGGTAACAAAATATGTGCTATAGCTTCTATCCTTTCTGGGTCTATGGAGATTCCCTTTTTAGAAATAATGTGGCCCAACAACTTTCCTTCTAATACTGCGAAGATGCATTTCTTAGGATTCAAAGAGATACCATATTTTTGACAACGGTCAAAAATTTGTTTCAAATGAAACACATGCTCTTCTCTCTTCTTGGAGAAAACTATTATGTCATCTAGATAAATTACCACACTGTGGCCAATTAAACCCCAGAAATCTATATCCATTTCCCTTTGGAAAGTGGCTCCAGCATGCTGAGACCAAAGGGAATTCTTCTATAAGCAAAAGTTCCCCACTTTGCACGAAATGTGGTTTTTAGCCTATCTTGTTTTGCTACCAATACTTAGTTATAGCCTGAAAACCCATCCAATAAGGAGAACAATTCAGATCTTGAAACCATCTGTAAGATTTTCTCCATTGGTGGGACTGGATAATTATCCTTTTCTGAGGCACGGTTCAAATTCCTAAAGTATACACATAGTCTTATTTCACCAGATTTCTTTCTTACCAGTACCATATTTTCCACCCACTCTGAGTGCCTAACTCTGAAGATGATTTTCACATCAAGTAACTTCTTTACTTCATTTTCGATCAAGGGTTGCAGCTTGGGGTGCATTTTCCTTAGTGGTTGCTGAAATGGTTTCACTCCCGCTTTAATAGGGATATCATGTTGGATGATGTAGGTATCATAAGTCTTCAAATCCTCATATGTCCAGGAAAAAACATCTTTATATTTTTGAAATAAACTGATAAAGTTTCTTCTTTCGCTTGACGAGCAACATTTTCCCAAGTTCACATACTTGGGTTCATATTCTGTACCAAGATTAACCAGCTCATACTAGATAGATGAACTATTGGTTTTGACATTGGTAGGTTTTCTGAACTTGCTATTCAAATCAAACATCCGTTCCAATGTTCTTACCCCTTTAGGTATGAAGTTCCCATTTTGAAGATTGTCTTGATGTTCTTCATCATCAATCACTGAGTCTTTGAAAGTCTCATTATTTGTTAAAAATTACAAGATGTGTTGATCATCATCAAATACTCTCAAATTTGTGATATGGTCTGGTATAGATGGCCTGAAAATCAGTTCAATGGAGCATTTATTATTAGTAGGAATTGATCTTGCAATGGAAGTAGCTAATTATTCAGCTGCTGCATTTTGCAATCTAGGAATCAAACTAATATTAAAAGGAATAAAATTTGTTATAAGCTCCCAGAATTCAGATTAGTAACTTTTTAAATGTGGTGACAGACAATGAATCGTGTTTCGATCTTGTCTAATAATTATTTCAGAATCACCAATAACTTTTAGATTTCTTACTTTGAATTCAATGGCCTTTTTCAAGCCCTGGATTAGAGCTTCATATTCTGTTGTGTTATTAGTACATTCGAACTCTAATCTACAATAGAGAAAATATTTATTCTTTTCTGGATCAATTAGGACAGAATCGGCTCCTGATCCCTCTTGAGTTTTAGAACCCTGAAAATATACTAACCAAAATCTTTCTTCTAACCCTACAGTATTGTTAGTATTATTAATCCTCTCTTGACCATACTTTCTATTTAGATTATTTATCCTAACTTAGGAACCTTAGTTAATTAATTGGGTCCACTAGTACCATTGGGTCCACTTGGCCTAATGGGGACACATGTATCAGTTACTAGAGTGTGGGGAACACTTCTAGAGGTTAACTACCACTTATTACATGTGCATGCATTAGTTTGGATGCCTCCTAGACCAATCCCTACATTTTAAGAGCCACTGGGAGTCCCGACACCAACCTCCATCAGTTAGTTGGAGTTGGAACTAGTTAGTCTTAGTTAGCTTCCAGTTACTTTCAGTTATATTGCAATTAGTTAACTAGCACTAGTTCTGCATGGCTGCATGTGGAGTATTCACCTTTTCCCACCTACCAAACTCAGTTGCACTGAGTTAACTAGTTATTACTGATTGTATGAGTTGGTTGGACATCTGGGAGTTGATCTATTGGTCTCTAATATTGATTGAGACACCATGAGTTAGCTAGTGAATTAGGTACAGTCGGATATAGTTGGTAGATTCGAATTTCTCCCTAATGCATTCGAATTATTCCTATGTAAACTAATGTAACACCGGATTTAATTAATGACAATGATACTGTAATTACCTGAGCAATACTCATCTGTTTCCTTTGTGGTTTGTTTTGTTCAGTGTGTATCTTCATTCTCCTTTTACTGCAACAATAATATTTGACTCATTACATGAAGATATAAATGGCACAAAATTTTTAACATGGTATCAGAGCCTTCTTAGGCAGGTTTCATGTTTGTTTCTCTCCATTGAACATCAGAAGCAGTTGGGTTTCCATAGAAGTCCCCTGTGATGATTTGCTTCCTCTAAATTTATTTAGAGTGGTAGAGAGGGCATGAGAAAAAATGTTCATGTCAAGAGGAAAAGCATGATTATAATAGTTCAAATGTTTTAGTGTGTGTTTGCAGTGAAAATCTATAAGTGCTATGTAGCTTGTGTGAAGTTTTTGTGATATTTCAGCCGAAGAATTATGGATTCTCAATATCCTACACCTCAGATCCTTACAACTTCCAATTATATTTATTGGAGGATTGATATGCAGCTGTCCTTGCAAAGCATGGCTACCTCAGGATAATACTTGGAAGAGAGGTTGAGCCCCATCAACGAGTTGAAAATAACAAGTTTATGAACAATTTTGATGAAGCCTTTGGTTATCTATGCACTCATATATCCAGAGATATTCTCTTCCACCTTGAAGGTTTGAGGAAACCCAAGGAAGCCTCGGAGAATCTTGAGAATTTGTTTGGAAAACAAGATGAGATTTGGGGACACCTCTTGGAGAATGGGTTGGTAGCCTAACATCCCATCATTTTCGAAACTATTGAGAAATTCTTTACTAAATTTAAGTCTCTTGCACTTCAATGTAGATAGTGTGGAGTAGAAAGTAAGGATGAGCAAAATGTGCTCTCCATTCTTAGCAAACTCATCCCTGAGTATTCTGTATTTGTTTCTATATTTCATTCCAAGAGGGAAATCTTCCCCGATTGGAAAATTCCTTCACTAGATTCCTTTTCCGTGTCCTTAATAAAGGAGCAAGATAAGTTGATTCGAATGGGATTCATCAATACCTCCAAAGATTAGGATCTCCTAGTTACTAACTCTAGTAAAAGGCAAGACAAAGGGAAATCAAAGAAGAAGGAGCCTAAAATAGTTGATTCGAAGCCTAAACAAAATCAATAGTCTTCCGAAGGACCCTTCGTCTCTAAGAAAAAGAAGAAGTTTGAAAAGAAGTTATGTCCCTATTGTGAAAAGCATTACCATCTTCAAGATCATTGTATGAAGAAGCAGATTGATCTAATGTCATCTCTTCTCAAGCAGCATAACATTTCTCTCCTATAAGGGGCAAAGAATCCTGATGAAGAACCACATACAGAAGATGATGAAATGTTCCATGCTTTGAAAGCTAGACTTACATAGTATACATCATACATAATTGATTATGGATCTTCCAACCACATGGTTTCTTCCAAATAATCCTTCTTTTCCATCACATTGTCAAAGGGGCCTAGCATTCACATGGGAGATGAATCTCAGATTCCAACAGAAGGAAGGGGTTCAGTAAAAGTGAAGCATGGTGAGTTTAAGAATGTCCTTTATGTGCCCTCCCTTGATCCTAACTTGTTTTTTATTTATCAGATGACTCATGCAGGCTCTCCCAAGAGAGTTACATTCGATTCAGAGACAGTTGAGATTACAGAAAAATCCACCGGACAACTTATAGAGAAAGGTATTGCAAATCACTCTACCAAAGATTATGAGTTCTCATGTTTCTTACCTTTCTCTCCTCCTACAGCTTTATTGTCTCATGCTAACAACGCTAGCAAGATTTGGCTTGAGAGATTTGGCCATCTCAATTTCAAACATCTGTAGCAACTCCACAATGATAAAATGGTTGAAGGTTTTCTCTCCATCCAAACTTCCAATGGAGTATGAGAGCACGGGACCCCCGTATGCTGAGGTGGGTCCAGGTCATGGCTCGCATAGGAGAGGGTAGGGGAAGGGTGAATTTTGATGATCTGTTCTTCAAATGGCTATGAGATCAGATCCTCATGGTTGAGGATTATGCTTAAGCAGGCACGGACTTCACCAGAGATCCTGGCCTACCACTCCCACCTGGCGGACAGTGGGGTGACATCGGTAAGAAGCAAGAAACCCTAAAATGGATGAATTTTTTTTAAAGGTTTTGTATTTTTTATGTTAATTGATGAGACTTATATACTCTCATACAGATGTGGGATCAGTGCAACCTGGAGGAGCATCTTCATTGGATAGGCGAGCTGGAGCCCATTTTGTACCATAGGGTGATGATATCACCGAGGAGCTGGAGGAAAACCTGGAGAGGTTGACCTTGGATATCCTACATGCTAACATAGATGACCTCCCAATGAGATATCTAGATCCACAGTGAGAGTACCGGGTTGATTCAGTAGGCTGCTACGTAGAGTAGCTCTAGCAGTGATGTGCTATCACGAGCACCACTAGTGTATGAGATATGTACTGAAAGATGACAGCTTCAGGATTTTGTATAATGATTTTTTCTGAAAACATACGTGCTTCAGATGAGGTCTCAAGACCTATTTTTTGTAAAATTTTTCGTATATATATATATACAGAATTTTACACGGTGTTTATATGTTTCAAATGGAAAATGTGTTTTCTATGAGTTTTATGTGTCTTTGAATGTTTATTTACAATGTACCATGTTTAATTTGATGTCATGAATGGGAAATATACCAATCTAGGATGTAATTAGCCAATGAGTCAACCACTACATTATGTTCCCTAGGGATATGCCTATAAGTAATAGTTTCAAATGATCTTTCTAGAAAACACACTCTCCAGAAGAGGCAGAGGAGCACCGGGTTTCTAATTATGTAGACATGGTTTAAATGGCAAACCACGAGCTGTGAGTCCATCAAGACTACTAGATCACAAACATCCTGGGAGGCAGCTTCAGTCATAAGATCGATGACTGCTTCATACTCGGTGATGTTATTAGTAACGGAACCTATACAAACTGCTCCTGAACTGACCAAATATTTAGCTGGGTAATAGAGGACCCAAGCAACCGAGGAGAGATTCAAGGTGTGGCGGCAAGCACAATCAGAAAAGCCATAGAAATCCATATGCATGACCAAAACATGGTATAAACAGACATAGACACTAAACTCAAAACCATCTTGAAAATACTAAAAGCACACTGAAAGTCAATCAATATACATATATACAAGATACTATCCAAGAAAGACCTAGGCATAGTACCTTTTCAAGTACAACCCATTGTGAGGTTGCCCCAAAGGGATTCCATCATAATCAACGAGCATGTAAGCTCCTTACTCTAACACCTTAGAAATAATGAAAGGTCAGTACCACATGGACTCAAATTTACCCTTCCCTAGTTTGTCATATCCTTGATCATAAGTCAATACTAGGTCACCGTCGTTAAAGACATGAGGTTGGATGGATTTATCATACTACACCTTGATGCGTTTCTTATGTGCTTCATTAGCCAAGGCAGCATCTCTCTGAGTCTCGTCAAGGTTAATCAAGTACAAAAATATTTCTTCCTCTGCGGAAGTGTCTGGGAGAAGTTCGAGGGTTAGTTGTAAGGATGGAATCTGACATTGGATCGAAAAGACAACCTCAAGTCCATAGACAAGTTGGAATGGCGTGAAACCAGTAGTTGTTTTCACAGAAGTCTAATAAGCCTAAAGAGCGGAGAAAAGAACATGGTGCCAGTTGGATTTATGATCTATAACCATCCGACGAAGCATAGTTTTCAAAACTTTGTTAATGGCCTCTACCTGACCATTAGCTTGCGGATAATATGGCATAGAGTTTTCATGGTGAAAAACTAGCTTAGCACTCAGTTCCTCCATCATTTGATTACAGAAATGGGATCCGTGATCAGTAACGATGGACTGCGGAGCTCCAAATCTAGCTATGATATGATTGAACAAGAAGAGAGTGGTAGTCTTACCATCTTCTGCATATGTAGGCATGGCCTCAACCCATTTTGTGAAATAATCAATAGCTATAATGATGTAACCATGCCACCTACATGAGGTAGGATTATAATGAATGAATTCAATCCCCCATTTGGCGAATGGGCCAATGGCAATGACGGGATGTAGCGGATCAGGATGGGTGCGCTTTTTAGGATAAAAATGTTGACAAGGTGGGCATTTCTTAATAGCCTCATGACAGTATTTGAAGACAGAATGTTAGAAATAGCCAGTGCAAAGGATTTTTTGGGCTGTAGCCATCCCAGATAAATGACCTTCGCATGCTCCAAAGTGGCAATCATTCAACACATGTTCAGCCTCCTCATGAGTGAGGCATCACCAAAGAATAGAGTCAATCCTACGTCTATACAAGGTATCATTCAAGATAAGATAGTATTTCATGTGGTGACGGATATGGTTATCACGAGATAAATGCGGCTAAAATTGCTATGTTTGGATATAAATCAACAAATCTCCATACCAAGGATTATTATTTCTAATCAGGAACAGGAATTCATCCAAAAATGAATCACTAGGCTCAGATTCTGTTGTAGCACAGGGAAGATCACACATAAGCTTTGCAAAGACCAAGGATTTCTTTGATGTGGCCTTGGCAAACTCCGGATCAAACTCCTGAAGGATAATGATCCAGCAGGAGTACTTGCCCCTGAGCACCTGACGAGTTAGGATGTAATACATTGGGTTCTGGTCTGCCAATACAATGGTAGTGCGGAGCAAAATGTAGTGATGAAACTTTTGAACAGCAATGACCATAGCCAATGCTAACTTCTCCACATGTGAATAACGTGTTTCAGAATCCATAAGATTCTTACTGAGGTAATAAATCACATGCTCTTGACCATGGAGATTGTACTACACTAAAACCATAGCGATGGTAGTGGTAGAGGCAGAAATATACAAGAGAAAGTCCTTTGAATAATCTGGGGGGTGTATCACAGGTGAATGAGTTAGAGCATGCTTAAGATTATCAAAGGTGTGTTGGGCCTGGTCATCCCAGAAGAATGGAGTGTTGTTCTTGAGGAGATGCATATAACCGTGCGTTTTCTCTGTGAAATTGCACACGAAACAGTGGAGAAATTTTTCCTTCCCTTGCAAACTTTGGAGTTCAAGGAGATTAGTTGGGGCTGGTAGATCTAAAATAGCGGAAATCTTCAAAGGATCGATCCGAATGCCATCTTTGGATACCAAGAAGCCTAGCAGACGTCCCGTCTCAACGCAAAAAACACATTTATGCGGATTGAGCCATATATTATAATGATGACATCTCAGGAATATGTCTCTAAGATGACCAAGGTGGTCCTCCCGTCGCTATGATGAGCAGGGAGGTCATCAAGGTACGGTTCAAAAATATGTTTAATATCGTGAAATGCATAGGACATCGCATGCTGGAACGTGGCTCCAGCATTTTTCAAGCCGAAAGGTAACTTCTTATATGCAAAGGTTCCCCATGGGAAAATAAATGTCATCTTATGCTGATCGAAGGGTAATATCTCAATCTTATTATAGCTAGAGAAGCCATCAATGAATGAAAAGATGACACTTCCAGCACAGTTGTCGATAATCTGATCGATGTGTAGAGTTGAAAAGTTGTCCTTGGGACAAGCTTTATTCAAATCCCTAAAATTGATACAAACTCTAGTGTTGCCCTGCTTTTTATTGACAAGGACAACGTTCGATACCCATTCCGTCAGGGGTACAGGATAAATAAGCCTAGCTTTGAGAAGTTTCTCAATTTTAGCTTTAATAGCTGCGGCCTTCCGAGGATGGACCTGCCTAAGTTTCTTCCTGACAGGTTTAGCCATGGGATAGGTTTTAATCTCATGGACCATAATGGATGGGTCAATCCCTGGCATCTCTTCATAGGACCAGGAAAAAATATCACAGAATTCCTTTAAAAGTGCCTTATATGCTTCAGATTTATCTGCCGAGCAGTTCTTTCCAACATGAACATGGTCGATAACATTAGGCTTGGATAATATGTCAATCGGGTTCATTTGAGTAATGTTGCAAAGGTTTCCTTCAGAATCTATATCTTGCAACAATATAGGACTTTGGGGAACGTCGACAATATCAGTTGGAAATAAGGATCTAAAATCATGGCTAACTGAATTGGTGTTGGGGAGGAACATGGATCTATGATGGTGATCCTCCCAAATGGGCTCATCCATATTCATGATCTCCATAATGGACTCATCAGAAGGGAAAGTCTCAAAGAGATAATATAGAATAGGAAGAGAAGGTTGTTACTAGTACGGTAAATGGTAAGGATTTGAAGCCACTAGATGAAGGTCATCAGTGTGATCATCGAAAAAGGTTTGAATGGTGTCATACACAGCTTCATGTGGACTCAACGAGGTGGACTCAACAACATGTTTTCCCTTAGGCTCATAATCAAATGAGTCGATCATATGGACTATCGCGGTATCCATGCTAGGAGGAGTGGATGGAAAAATCCCCATAAGGGATGAATCCTTCAACATGCCTACCCAAATCTACTGGTAAGGAGGAGGGGACTGGCCTAACATGGGGATGTTATTAGCCATGGAGGTACTAACATTCGGCATACAGAAATCAAGCTGATCAATAGTAACAATTCTCCCTAGATGCAGCAATTGGACCATTTGGAATACTGTTGAGGCAACAACAATCATGGGATAGAACCAATTCCTTCCTAGAAGGAGGTTGTAATATAAAGGGGAATCTACCACTTCTACTTGGATGGAAATGGTTTTTCCCCCCAGCTCGACCGCTAGGGTTGATATGAGACCATGGGGTTGGAAACTCTGTCTGTCAAAGGCTTTAAGGGTCGTAGGTGATGTGACAAGCTCGAGAGAGCCGAGATCCTTCCAACAAGTCAGAGAAAACACCAAGGTCGAAGCTCCTTCATTTAGTACCGTTTGAAAGAATTTATTTCCCACTACTTTTGTAATGATCTGAAAAGCAAGTTTATGCAGTAATCTAGGCTTGTAGTTCTCAACATTGAAATGAATCAAGTTAGTGTTATCCGAATCTAAAGCTCCTAATGCCGTCAACAAGTTCTTGTGCTGTGTAGGGCAACTTTGGAGTACTTCTAAGGTAGACATCACACAAGGTGCCTGAGCGAGATATTCAACTACATTATAAAATTGAGCAGCTCAAGCATTTGGATTAAAGAAAACCTTCTGAAGAGTACTCTTAGGTGGGCACAAAATCATGTCGAGAGTAGGTTTCTCGATAGATAAGGGAACAGTAGACGAGGATTCTGGAGAACTAGTAGAGGGAACTTTCCCTAAAGAAGATTGATCTTCTTTCTTATCTGTAGGTTTGTCATAATTCTGACTTCAAGTTTGAAGATTGATGGTATCTGAGGACATCATACAAATTTCCTTTGTTGAACTAGAGCTACCCTGATTAGACATGTGGTCTATCAGTTGTTGTTGAGAGGGAAAAGGATCCGTAAGTACTGCGGGTGCGGGATTGGACTTCAGAAACTGGGAGATTTCGTCCCGACGAGGACACTCCTTTGAAAAATGGTCACCACCGCATAACAGACAGGGATATTTTACCTTCCTTTTCCCTTTGTTGTTATCACTGTTGGTTGGTCGTGGAGTCTCCTGTTGGTTTCCAGGTTTTTAATTTCGATTTTTACCTTTCTTCTTATTATTACCTGAGGTTTGAGTACTTTGAATAGAATTGACCTCGACGGAAACCTTAGGAGTCAAAGGAGTAGGGGTGGCAGTTTGGGTTTGCTTGGCAGGTTTTGCTACGGACGGGGACTGGATTGAACCAACAATCCTATCAACAGGTACTTTTTCTGGTGGCTTGGAAGGATCGGTACTGGGGAAAGGAGCTTGAGGAATCAGGTCATAAAGAGTTCTAGACTGGGAATAGACCAACTCTAGGTCCTGAGCCTGACTAATAGCCCGCTATTCAGTAATGACACCACCCATAGCCACATCTCAGGAAATAGGAGACAACAAGGATTTAGTGAACCAATCAGCTAGTAACTAATCCGGAATGGGGGCCTTAGTAAGCCTTCTCCACCTTCTCCACTCATGAATATCATTAGAAATGTGGTTGGAGGTGTTCTGTCGTAGAGAGGTTAAAATATTAGTTCCCATTTCATAATGAATAGGGAGCTAAAAGTGTGTAAGAAACACGGTTTCCAACGAGCCAAAATCCATAAACGAATGTTGTGGGAGTTCAATGTACCACTTCGCGGCCGTACCAGTCAAAGTTTGTTGAAAGAGTCGTAACTCAATGGAATCATCCATGAGGGAGTTGGAAGAACACCACAAATGAAATGTCATAACATGGTTCTTCGGATCATCTCCCTGCTTCCCATCTAATTTCAAGATATCCAATGGTAACTTTACCGGAATGGGAGGCCATGAGGGATTGTGTCAAATGGGGTCATTAATCAACTTGGACAAATCAGGAAAGCCCAAATTTTCTAGGAAAGGTAACTGTCGGTTGGGTTGCACATACTGGTAATATTGATATGCCATATAATTACCAGTAGGACCATAAGTTGACTGGAAAACAGGTTGCTGTGACGAAGAACTACCGAAAAATATGCCCATAGGGGGTTGATTTCCGGGATCAGGACATCTAGGACCACTAGGGCCTCCAGGAGGAGGACCACCAGGGCCACCAGGACCACCAAGACCATCGGGACCACTAGGACCTCCAAGACCACCAGGACCACCAGACCCTTCAGAGCCACCACGACATAAACCTCTAGAGCCTTCAGAACCACTAGGTGGAGGGCCACTAGACCCTCCAAAGCCATAAGGAGGAAAGCTACTAGGCTCCCCAAGACCACTAGGACCACTAGGACCATAAGGAGGAAAGTTTCCAGATCCTCCGAGACTATTAGGCCCCTCAGGGGGAGGACCTCTGTAAGGTGGTCCTTCGACACCTCCTGTAGTATGTATAGGTATCGCCCCCATAAATGGCATGTAAGACTAGTTGGGTTGCCCCCATGGTGTAAAAGTGTTACTATAGTATGGAATTCCAACATAAGGCATTCTTGTAGGATTGGGTGGATGATTACCTATAGGTATTTGATAACCATAACCTCTAGAAGACTGAATGGTTACAGGTTGTGCCCTCGAGGGATGACCTGAACTGGATGGGGGATTCACCACATTAATATGGGTGGGAGGGACATAAACTGTAGATAGTTCTATGTTATAGGTCTTCCCTTGACTAGGTACAATTTCGATGCGACATAACATAGGTCGTGCTGGGGGTTGCCCCCCGGCACTAGAAGGTACCAACGAAACGGGAATTGAAGGTTGAGTCCCAGGTGCAGAAGACTTAGGAGGATTAGGAACAAACATAACATGAGAGGTGTTAGGGGTGGTAATTTCAGCTGGGTTATGTTGTGTTACTGCATGATCTATAATTGGTTCTATGGGTCTCTTAGAATCGGCAAGTGAACGATATCCCACAGGAACAGATGTGGAATGTGATGGTGTTGGTCCTAATAGTTCATCTATCTACTCAATCTCTTGTGTACAGAGAATGGAAGCATGGTATTTCCTATATTCTTCTTCATCTTTAGAAGAGTTTAAACGGGTTCCAAATGAGGCAATGGCTTGTCCTATAGAGGTATCCCAAAATGGAATATTGGGACCATAATTCGGACGGGTTGTATCATCAACATGACCTTCCGTGGGAGAATGGAACGATGTATTTCCCCTATAAGGTTGTTGGAACAAGGGAGGCAAGTGTGAAGAATATGGTACTCCACTTTCTGCAACCACATTATCTCTCACTTGGGAGGTGGTAGTAGCTCCTTGGTCGATAGCTTCCATTGGATTTTCTCCTGAACCAGGAGTAAAATTGGGTGGCAAGCCCCATAATATTCTGAACTGTCTTAACTCAGCTAGTTTGTACAATTCCTATCTAACCTAGGGTTTGAAAATCTAGAAAACACACCAAAAAACTTCCCTACATAAGCTATAGGTCAAAACAAGCACACTTAAAATGATAGGAGAAGTTCAAAAAGTCAGGTCTCTGATCAGGATTGTCAAGAAGGTGCCACTCGTGATATACCTTGAGGGTATGTGCGTAGTAATCTCCCCAAATGTTGTTTTCGGTGTATGGCTCCAAACAAGATGGCCAAAGGGATTTTCTCAGATAGATAAGGTATCCTAGTGGGGTCTCCTGATATACTCAAGGTACGTGGGAGCTCGAATCGGTAGTAGTGCTTTCTAATGCATAACCGTACACAAGGGGCCTTCCGATATACAATCGAGTACGTGAAGAACCTTTCTATATACCTCAAGGGTACATGAAAGGCCATTCGATATACCGATGGTACGTGGAAGAACCACGTGAGTCCCAGGATGTAATGCTAACAAATAACGACAGCTCCTACGCTTAACAATGCCCGAACATGTCTCTAACCTATCACTCCAATTGCTACGTAAATTTTAACCTATAATAACCATTAATTTTAAAGTGGACGATTAGTTGAATGCATGATGTTTTGACAGAAAATTAAAACCATGCAATATGCTTGTGCAAATGTTCACTTTACCATTCAGTATGCCTACTTACAGGAGGGAAGAGAGTATTTTCTTTTGTTTCAAAACCAAAAATTATTTCCAAACAATAGTCATGAACAAAAAAACAAACACAAGCAATACCTTTTCCAAACTGATTTCTCTTTTCTGAAAGCAATGAGAAGGGGAAGAATCTCTTTTCCTAAAAGAAAAACAAGAAGCACACCTATATGCAAATGCACTCTATTTTTTCAATTTTCTCAAAACATAAGCAAATCTAACTTAAAACTACCATTTTTTTTTTTTGGATTGAGATAGTTCTAAATGCATAAGAGACGAAAGAACATGAAGATCATGACAGCTTATAAAGCCAATCAGAAAACCAATGTTCAACGTTCAATGATGATATCCTAGTCTCAGTCAAAAAAATTATTTTTTAAAGGAAGGAAAAAGAAGTTTACTATGTAAATAAGAAATGAAACCTAGAAGCTAATCCAGTGTTCTTATTTTAGTATTTATAACAAAAATGAAAGAGATCTTACTAATACCCTAAGCTTTCAGAAAATAAGGAATCCTTTCACAAACACAACCAACAAGCATAGAAGCGGATGAACAATCAAAATCCCTAATCAAACATTTGAATTTCCACTCAAATCAATATTAAACCATAAAATTATCAAGCCACAAACATCAGATCCTGTAACGCAAGTCTAATAAGCAGAAATGAAAGCAAAAAAACTCAATTTTTTATAAAAAAAATGAGGAAAAAAGGCTTTGGAATGATGCCTACCTGGCAGTGCGCTTCTCAGGTGTTGACAGAGCATTTCTAACCCAGCGTCGCTTCTCACCAATGGGATACAGGTGGTGTCACCACATACTTCCTAGTTTGTTCAGGTAGTGGCACCACTCCTCGTACACAACATAGGTGCGGTTCCTTATAGATGACCAAAACACAAAGAGAACGATGGATCAAATCAGAAAAATCCTAGATCAAGGTGAATAGTGCTAGATCGAGTATGAAAATAGAGCATAAAAGGTCGAAATGACACAGATCTGAACAGATATGGAAGTTTCAAACCCAAATAGACTAAGTTAGAAAGTAGACCTAACTGAAGAGAGTTGAAGAAAGATCCTGGATTTGGACAAGAGTTGCATACTGAGGAAGATCAGAAAAACTGATACACTATTCCCCAGTGGAGTCGCCAGATTTGTTAGTTGGAATATTTCACCTCCTGCGGATAGCAAGGTGTTCCACTGGTCTGAATGGTTAAAATATAGAACAAATAGAAGACAGAGGTTGAAGACTCTCCCTAGAAACCATAGATACCTAGAATGTGATGCTTCGATCGTTACCCTGTGTCCCTGTAATAAAGCTTCAACACACAAACATATTGAAACTGCCAGAATATAATCTACTAATCTATGTTTAGGACTAAGGAATCTAACAACATACATGTGAAATCGAACAACAACAATATATGTGGGACAAAAATCAACTTGCATTAAATAAATATGAAGAAGTTTACAACCAAGCCTTAGTGTTGACATGCATATCCATGAAAGCATTATCATCCCCGAAAGATCAAATTCTAGCTCTCTATGCTCTCACAAATGGTCTTGGGCCAATTAATCAATCCAACAGCATAACAATACCTTAAGAGTTCCCCCCTCAACCATGGCTATGAGCTCATATTTATAAGGCTTAATGGATAGGGTACGTTGAGATATTAGTGGGTGAGGTGGCCTCTAAGATCCTAGGATGAGGGATATCGAGCTTAACTAACCCACAACATAAGGGAGGACACGAGGCTTATCATCTAGAAGCCTCGAGAAACTTCTCTTTTTCCCTTTTTACCCAAGGTACTATGTTTCTCCTTCAATGACAGAGCGGTTCTGGTAAGAAATGCTTATGGACTAGGGGCCATAAGCGGTGGCACCACATGTGGGAAATAGGAGATAGGTGGTGTGAACAAGGTACCGCTCCTGGACAACAAAGGAATCACAGTGCTGGGAGTTTTCATGAAAGATTGACAATTAGCATGGGTTTCCACTCCAAGTGCTGGGATTCAGGACAAGTAGGTATGTCAAAATTCTTATCACATGATGGTGACAAGATTTTGGTATAACAAGGAGAGAGAGTGTGGCTCATTAGGAGAGCTAATTTGTTCATTTAGAGCCACAAATAGGTGTAGTGAGTAGCTAGGGTCAAACCATAGTCGTTTCCTTTGAAACCCTTCATGTAGAGAAGCCCTCCATATCAATAACACAATGTACCATCATTATTATTGAACTATTCATTTATTGAAAATACTACAGGTTATTGGATACAATCTTAACAATCATGTTCTCATGCAGATATAACTCTAAATTTTTTAGGGTAGTTGGATTATTTTAGGGAAGTGTGGTATCAATGAATTGGGACAGTTTTAATGTTACTAAAGTGATTCAAAACAATTTTGTGGATCAAATTGACACAAGGAAATATTCAATGATTCAAACACAAGAAAGAATCAGAATCTCTTCATTAAGGCTTTTGGAAAAAATGGGCTAGATTGCATATGTTGATGTCGTTTCTAATGCATAGTGAAATCACAATGGAAGGTTATTACAAATTGTTCTTTTAGAATAAAAGTCTTCATTCCTTTGCCCTATTATTTTCAAAATCAAATTTATATTTTATATTAAAGTTTGATAATTGATCAACCCAATGATCTTTATTGAGTTTTGTTTTACTCAAATCGAAGGATTACTACATAGAGAACTCGTATAAATTTGGCTAAATGTCAAACGTCCTTCATAGACATGTGTCAGTGTTTGTTTCAATGAAGCAAATGTGACAATATGATTAATATCAACCCTTCCTCTTCTTCTTTTTTATTTCGATTTTTAAACCTTTCCACACAGGATCCCCTTCATAAGCTTGTTGCATCGAGAGGCGCTTTCTACAACCCATGAGGGCTAATGGAGGAGAAAACCACAAAATTAGAAGAAAACAAAACTCAACAAGTTAATAAATTCCAAGAAGAGGTGGTGTTTAAAGACATCATTTCAACACTTAAGCATAGAGCGACAATACATTGAAATGCATTGCTCTCACATCGTGTTCGCTTCTTTCACACATATTACATGATCCATTGGATCATCCTTTTATAGCTTCAAGATCTAACCAACCCACTTAAAGGGAGGAATAATGTGTCCAATTACTTGGGTAATAGCACATAATGACCTTCTTGAAATATGCTATGTTTGTGTCATGGTCAACATTTAGGTTCTAATTGCTTGACTAGTCATTTGTTTGGTCAGTTCCTTCATTCATCGATTGGTTAGACTAGTTGAGAGCCTAGTTGGCCCATTAGTCAACCAACTAATTGACCATTTAGTTCACTCTTTTAATCAAGCATCACCTAGCCATTGTCTATCTCCAAAAGATCCAAATATATGGTGAATGAGTAAGGTTAGTTGTTCCAACACCCCTCCCCCTCCCCACCCCCCCCTCCACCCCCATTAGCACAATGCTTTGGAGATTCAAAAAGTGGAATTACAACACACCTTTCCCCCATAATTTCAGATTTCCAGAAGCCCAAGCATAACTCGAAGTTTCACAAACTTGGCTTCTTGTAAGTGCTTTGTGAAATTATCAACAAGTTGATCATCAATTATATAGCAGACAAGCTTGATAATAGAGGCTTGAATCAATTATTTTAAGTAGTGTGCATGAATATCCACATGCTTCATCTTATTGTGTGCAACAGGATTGTTGAAAACCTGTATTGCACATTGGTTATCACAAAAGATAATAGTTGTTATATTGCCTAAAAAATCGATCTCTCTCAAGTCATTGTCATCCCTTGCCCAATTCGAGTTGGTGTAACCGACCAATGGTGTAGTGATATGAGTGCAATATTTTACACTAAGTTCATAGGTGTTCTTGAGATAATGAACAATTCACTTTGTGACCTTCCAATGGATTTCTCAAGGATCTTGCATAAAATGAGAAATCAAACTAACAACAAAGGAAATATCAGGTTGACTATGAGTGTAACATCCCTGACCGTCCGACCGACGAAGAGGATGCTACCATGGCATTAAACATCCGGGAAACCACCCCATGAACATGGATGTACATAAAATGCAAAAAAAAATTATTTGAACTAGAACATGCATACATGATTATTTATCATACAGCGGAAGAAAACATACGTTCATACAAGCATTCAACATGTTCATCATAATTTATTAACAGTAATATAATTGCAGAAGTAAAATAGACAAGATTACTTATCTTATAAAGAACTCGTCCAACAACCAGCTACGTCACTGCAACGTTCCACCCAACCATAGGATAGTGTGCTCCTTAATCTCTCAGCAACACTGCCACCCTCGAGCCAGGCATGATTCCCCAAGGAATAAGGAACTAGCAGGCTTACACATAGCCAAGGTTAACAAAACACAACCAAGCCAACACAGTTAGGTTTATCAGGCCATCAACAAGACGGCCAAGCCAACATGGTCAGGTTTATTAGGCCATCAAGGAGTTGGGAAGGGTCATATGCTAAGCTGGTGAGCTCATTGCAGAGCTAAGGAGAACTACACCAGAACTAGCCCGAATTCTAGCACACCCACACACACCCAACACAAGCAAATCAGTCCCTTCTCTGCTACACAGACCCTCAGGCCCTGTCCTCCCTTCCAGTGCTATTGAGGGGTTGTGGAGAAGAAATCCAACCCTCTAGCTCTGTCTATGTGGTTCCCCAAACACACCAGGTTTATCAAGCAAACTAGGCCCGCATCCCTACTTCAACACAGTTCTAAGACCAACCATTGCATCCACGTAGTCACACAAGAAATTCACAGCTTGGGTAAGGAAAACAATTCCTGAGTCGTTCTTGGCCCTATTGTGGCCAAAACAACTCCCAAAACAATCTACAGCAGCCCCCAAAATGTAAAGAAGACCACGGCAACAAAACTTAAGGGGGACCACAGCAAATCCATGAATCTTGAGAAGAACGGAGGTAACCACAATTCAAGGGAAGAATAATAGGCCCAATCTCAACATTGAAGTGACGGGAAAATTACATAGCCATACTAGTTTGTAAGGAAAACATACACCCACACAATCCACAAAATCCGTATGGAAAACATGCACACACAGAGCGTGAATGGCTTATTCACAAGGGAAAATTGTGGGTGAAAGAACACGACTCCCAGCTTGCTATGTGAGTAACAACAACATAGAACCCAGTGTGTGAGAGAATATTTACACCAGATCCCAAATACGAATGGAAACACACCAGATTCCTCTTCGTGGAAAATGTGAATGACAATGGAAAACGGCTCCTTCTCCTGGCTGCGTGAGACCAAAACATGAAAGAATCTTATGTGTGAGAATGAACAGAACTATCGTCCATGCATGAGGATGAACCGAAAATGGAGAGAATGAAGAGTCCGCATGGAGTGATGGTGGTGGTGGTTTTCCTTGCCAAAGTGAGGGTCAACCTGCTGGTGGAGTGTGCGTGTGGGCAAGGACTAACAACCTTGCCACACTCCACTCCTCATCCATAACTACCTCAACTACTCTGCAAAGCATTAAAATGGTAGTTGGATAAGACAAGGAAAGATGGGAAAGTCAAAAGGGTTTAACAGCTGACACATGGCTTTTCCCCATAGGTTCAAAGTTTAACAATCCCCCCCCCCCCCAACTTATCCCTGGGAAAATCATGCCCTTTTCATTATGGTTGCAGTGAGAATAGCTGGTTGGGGTTCATTTAATTAAAAATGCATATTTACATGATTCCAAAATTAATATGTGTCGTATATCAAGATATACCGTCGGCAACGATTCTAATCGTCTTAACATAACACAAACAAATCGATGGTGGGGCTTTTGCTTTTAGCTCCGCACCATGATTAATCACAATATATACATCATGTACATTTAATGCATCGAGGTCAAAACCGGGGTGTTACAATGAGTTAAATAAATAAGGCTTCTGATTAACTATTGATAGAGAGTTGCGTTGACTTGCAGTGTATTACAATCCTTTATCAACTTTACTCCTGATTGAAAAGATGTAGTACAGGATTTACAATTTTTCATCTTGAATCTTTGCGAAAGATCCATTATATACTTAGGTTGAGAAATACCATCATTCATTTGTAGCACTTAAATGCCCCAAAATAAATGTAAAAGGCCAAGGTCATCAACCATTTGTTTCTTCAAACCCAATATCAGATCTATAATGTCTCCATTTATTACTAAATCATTTACATAGAGGGCACTAGTTAAAGTTTCACCATTTAGATGTAAAACATAAATACTATGATTAGATTCACAACGCTTGAAACCAAGATTGAGGAAGAAACAATCAATATTCTCATACTAAATCCTAGGTGCTTGTTTCAAACCAAATAAGGAATTTCACAGTTGACAAATAAGGCTAAAATCCTTCTCAAAACCAAGAGCTTGCTTCATTTATATTTCTTCATTAATATCTCCATGAAGAAAGGCACTTTTGAAATCCATATGATGTACCTCCCATCCAAGTTGAGCAACAAGTGAAATAACAATTGAATCGAGTTCATTTTTGCACCAGGGGCAAAGGTTTTATTGTAGTCGATGTCTTCTTGTGGAGAAAAACCTTTTGCAATCAAATGAGCTTTATGCCTTTCAATAGTACCATGTGATGTGAATTTGGGCTTGTATACCCATAGACATTTCACTATGTTTTTTCCTTGTGGTTGGGTAATTAGATGCCATGTTTTATTCTTTATCAAGGTGTACTCTTTAGCCATAATGTTCTCCCATTCACGTTGACCATGTGCATCTGCATATGTATCTGGATCACATGCCTCTAACACACATGCCATTAGAGAAATATTACCACATTGTTTCTAATTCTAGTCTTCCTTGAATAAGAAATGTCTCTTGCATTTTCTCCAACAACTTTAGTTGTCTTGGAAGCCCAACGAGGTAGACAATAATTCTGAAAAATAATGATTTCCTGTATCGACCAAACCATCAACATGTTAATTAGGATTTTCAAATCTCATAGTAGAGTCTATAGTCGTTGGTGGACTACAAGTCAAGGCAGACATTGGAGTCAATTGTTTAGTTGGGATTCCAAAATTTGCTTTAGTCATCTTATTTCCTTCACAATTTCAAAAGATAACCACTCATTAAACAAGAAGAGAAGTTCAATAGCTTAATAACTAATATCTTTTCATCAAATATAATATCTCTTCAAATATTGATTTGTTGTTTGACTAGATCAAATAAATTGTAGGCTTTCGACTCTTCAAAATATCTCATCATGATGTAAGCACAACTCCTCGAATCCAATTTCTTTCTACAATTGTTTGGTTAATGTGCCCATGCAAAACATCCAAACATTTTAAGATCATTGATTGAAGGTTTCCTACCGTTCCATTTTCAACAGGAGTCATGTTAAGGAATACTATAGTCGAAATAAGGTCTAGTAGATAGTTCGAATAGTAAACAACTTCTACCTAGAAGCAGTTGGCAAATCTTTGGCATGAAGAAAACATCGTGACATCTTCCAAGGTTTGGTTTTTCCTTTCTGCCACTATTGAGGTGTGTGAGGTACAAATCTATTCCAAGAGTTGTGATAGATAGTTCTCAAAGGTTTTGTCGACATATTCATTACCATTGTTTGATTTCAAACATTTCATAAGTCGATTGCATTGCTTTTCAGCTAATGCCCTAAATTCCTTAAACTTATTTGTTAGTTTTTGGTAGCTCAGAGCTACTCCTACATCAGGTGCCTAGGTGCAAGGGTCTGAGATGATGGAGTTTCATTAAAAGACATAAAATGTCTATAATAAGTATATTTATTAAAGTACTTTATGACGTGATTTTATAATTTTAAGTGAGATGTACTTTATTAAAGTTAGTTGTACTATTTAAAGCGACTTCAGGTTATAAAGTGTACTTTTTATTATTTAGGGTAAAAATGACCTTTCGAATGTAATGTGATTTTTTATAGTCTCACTTAAAATATTTAAGTGAACTTGAGATCAAATCTTATTCATTGATCTTGTGGGCCAAGATCAAATCTCAGTCGTAGAAGATGAAAAGACAAACATTTACCCTAACGAGATAGATAAAAGGACTTAATGAGATTCATTTTGACACATTCCAAAGTGAGGAGTTGTGGAGGAACACATCATAAGAGAAAGAGTTTAAAAATTGAGAAAGGAGGAAGAGGAAGAGGAAACCAAGAAGGGCACACATTCCCAACAAGCAGGAGCGGCACACATTTCAATATTGGTACAACAAGAGGGTGCACTATCCAAGGTTGGAGTGGGCACTGGTTTTAAGCAATTGTGAGGGTTGTTTATTACAATAGTGTTGAGGGAGACCTACTGTGTTGATATAGTGGGAAAAAATCCCTATACCAAGTGACTATGGTGGATTCGTACAACATGAAGAGAGAGGGTCATACAATTGTGTATGGATTGTTGTTGTTAGCATGCATTACAAGGTGTTGTGATGCCAACCCCACCTTAGAGGCATGATTTTTCCACCTCTGAGATCAAACACATAAACTTCAGAGCATGGAGGGACTTGAAACCCTTCTTGACAGCCAAATTGTTGTGTTAAACTTTCTTATGCAACCCTATTGTGCAACTCTGCTTCCATAGGTTCAATTCCACAAGACAGGTTTCCTCAAGCTTTATTTTCTTCAATTTTTTGTTTCTGCACCACCCTTTTTGCACGTTATCTTCCGCAATGGGATTTTCGCATTCACCTTTTATGCAATGTGGAATGCGGGATGCGAAAATTCCCAAATTCCAAATTTGACTTCCACAATTATGTGGCTGCAACACTCCTTTCCACAATCGGATTGCTGATCCAACTTTTCCATAATTTGAACTTCTGTAATTTCCCTCCCGCAATTCCTTTTCCACAACTCTTTACAACCGTTGATTCCATGTGGCTTCCTTCCTGACTATTGATTTGAGATCAGATGCGGGTCTCATCTTATCTTTGTGGAAATTAATTACGACCGCTGATATTTTCCAAGATCTATCTCCACTGTACTATATTAAGTTATCTGGGTGATTGGTTTAGGAGTATCTTGGGTGCAACTCCTATTTGCAGAATTCTTCCTCAACCATAGATATGTTCCTACAACGATATCGACCATTAAACCTGCACAAACTTAACCCTTAATTATTATCGATCCTTGCAGTAATCGATCTGCAAATCCCAAACCTATAACAAGGTTAATTTGAGATAAAATCCATTCACGAATTCTTAATAATCAAATTCCTCATTTGATCAATTAGAGAATCGATCATTCGATCTCTGTTTTACTCACTTTCAGAAACCCTGAATTCACACGCATGATTATCATTCATTAACATGGAATTTAACCAAACATTCAATTCATGAAGTCACACACTCAGAAAGAATTGAATTTACACACACAGAGATTATGCCGAAATAGGATTTTTCGTTCACATGTTGAAACTGTACATACAAATTTGTTTCAGAACCTATGTTCTGATCTCCTTAGGCCTAATACATATTTAAATGACCTTGCTTGAGCCAGATTTACTCTGTTCTGGCTACTTCTCTTTCTCTTATACGTCTATCTCTGTCTCTTATCTCTTCTATCTATTCCTTGTAGGCTTACACACACACACACACATATACAACAAGATTCATGAACCATTCTAGTTCATATCCACATAATCTACTAACAAATCCTTATTACAATAAACCTTAAATCTTATCCTATGACTCGCTGCCCTAATTGAGGGATTTGATACATGATTCATTAATTGACTCATCATCCACCTAGTGAATCACTCAACTGACTTACCATCATCTAGAATCAAATAAACATAGGTTATTTACAATGTGATGGTTCGAAGACCATCAATTCAAATTTTGAAGACCCTTTCTAGGCCTGATCCAACATTGAGCTTGGAACTTGAAATGGAGAGTAGGATGCTCCTACATCATGTTGTTAGTGCTAAAGTTGTACAAGATTCCAGTAATGTGTGCACATTAACCAAGAAGATTTTGCTTCCAAGGAATATCTATCATATTTTTAGAGTTGAGTCTGTGCACAGAAATCAAGAAGATCTTGTTGCTAATTTTGAGTATTTTGGGAACATAAATCGAGGTGTTAGTGGGTACTAATTTCTGAACTTGTACTGAAGTAAATATTGTTGTACTACTCATTGTTACTTTTATCAGCTCATAAATAAAATATCTTGGATTGGTTTTTCCCCGGGGGATGGGGGTTTTCCTAGGGTCATAGTATTGACCAAACTATTTGTGTTTGAGTGTGTTAACAATCTGTTGATTTTAAATTATTTCCGGTGTTATATGTACTTAGCTAGTAGTACATTAGCTTATAGTGCATGTGAATTTTTTAAACTGAGTTATGGTTTACTTACAATAGAAGACTGATGTAAATGGAAAGCTTAGTGTTTGACGAAAGTTTGTCGAGTTTGTATGGAAACATAAGTCTGATTTTTCTTCATAGTATCAAAGATGGGGCTCTATATTTGACACTAGATTGTTAGTGGCAATTGTGTATGCAAGAGTACTGTTGAGTAGTACAACTGTGAGTTGATTTTTTTGAGATAGTGGGCAGTGATGTTGGGCTTGCATTTTCAATGATATGACTATTGGGTTGAGAGTAGAAGACATGTTGGATGGGGCACCCAATTTCAGTCCTTGGAAAGAAAGGATTGTGTTGATTTTACAGGAGAATGAGTTGTGGGACATTGTGAATAACACTCAAGATAAGCCAGTGGGGGAACCCGCAACTGCAAATGCAATAATTAAGGAAGTATTTGACAAGGACATCAAGGCTAAGAGAATTATACTTGATGCACTAAAGGACCATGTCATTCCTCATGTGACCAGTAAGGATCATGCTTATCATATGTGGTATGCCTTAACGCGCATGTACCAAAGTTTGAATGAAAACTAGAAGATGGTAGTAAGAGAGAAGTTGAAAAGCATCAGAATGGCTACATATGAAAGCGTCGCACCTTACCTTACCAGGATCACGCAGGCGAGGGATGGGATTAGAGAAGTTGGGGAGGTGGTACCTGGTCATGAACTAGTGCGAATAGCCTTGAATGGTGTGGCCAAGCCACATGTTGTTTTGGTTGAGGCCATTGTGGCAAGGGAGAACATGCCTTCTTGGGGCCGTCTTTGGGATGTCTTCATTCATGAGGTGACCCAGAGATGATATGTGCATGATATTTCATTGAATAGTATGGAGGATGAGGAGAAACTAGTCCTTACAGCTAAGGGAAAGACAAAGAAGTGAGGATCAAGCAGTGGATCCAAGATCCAGAATGATATGAGCAAATTTAGATGCTTTGCTTGTTAGATTTATGGTCACTATGTTGGGTAGTGTTGTTGTTGTATTTGTAACTTAAATAGATATTCTAATGTATACTATCCTTGTATGTTGAAAAACCCCCATTGGAGATGTGTTTCCCTCATTTCAGGATGTCATTATTGTGTATGGTCCTTGAGGTACAACCTTCATTGTAAGTCAACGCAATAGTGTTGGGATTATTATTAATGCTCCCTTTGACCACATAGTCTAATTGTCTATTTTCCTAGCTTAGGAGGTCTTTATCACTCCACTAGTGCATGGGTAACACACCTAGGGGACATATGCCACGGAATGCACCTGATTGCATGATTTTAGGTTCCCCATGGACCAATCCCTATAATTTAGGAACCCACAGTGAGTGCCCCCAACAGTCTCCTTCAGTTGACCTTGGTAGGTAATCATATATGTTCAATTATGCTCCAATTACTATCAGTTAGTCTAGCTCCAGTTTGCATGATTGAAGGGAGTGTGGGCGCCTTTTCTCATCTACCCTCATATGTTAACTGATTGTAGACTAAGTTAGTTATCTGGAGCTGCATTAGTGAGCTCCAGTGGTGATTTTCACACACCGAGTTAGCTCCAGAGTCAGTCCGAGTTGGTATATTCGAATCATATCTTAGGAATTTAAATTCCACTATATGTATACCCATTGTATTACATATTAATTACTAATTCATGAATATAATCATACTATTTCAATTTTGTCCCATGTAAGTGCAATTTTGTCATGATTAATTGAATAGTCTATGCTAAATTATTCTTTCTTCCGTGACATTCTCTTCCATTTGAATTCATGAAGGATGATGATCTATGCTTCATAGAATCTAACATGGTATCAAAGTCAAGGTCTCAGGTTCAATTCCCTCAAGCTACACCAAAGGAGGGGTGTTAGAGTATTGGTACAAGTGCATGGTATAACCATCACACCTCTGGGAATATAATAATGTGGACTAACAACCACTCTCGATAATAGGGCATTGTGCTTGGTTTCAAATTTTTACCAGCATATGCAAGTTTTAGTGTTAGAGCCTATGTTCATGCCAACAAAAAACCTCATAAACATCCATGCTTGCACCAGAAGCAGTTGATTTTCCATGTAATTCCTGTAATCTTAGCATTTCTCCCTCTAGATTTTGTCCAGAGAAGTCTCTCCAGGTGTGATGGACTCAGAAAAAGTGCTCATGTCGAGGTGGAGAGGTTTGAAATGACAAATTTTTATGAATTGAAGTTTTTTTGCAGGTACCCATGAAGTTCTTGAAGAATTGTTGATCATCATACCAATGAAATGGATAATTTAGCTGCTCTATCACCCAGGATCCTTACACCCTTCAATTACATTGATTGGATGGCATATATGCAGATAGCCTTGTGCAACAAAGGCCTATATAGGATGAAAATGGGAATAGAAGTCAATCCCCAACAATATGTTGAGAAATCCAAGTTTATGAATAATCTAGATGAAGCCTTCTGATTCATGTGCATCCACATCTACAGGGAGTTGTTGTTCCTCCTTGAGGGACTCAAGACTTCGAAGGAAGTATGGGACAATCTCGAATCTTTGTTTGAAAAACATGATGAGATAAGAGGCCATATTCTATAGAATGAACTAATTGCACTCCAACCCAACAACTTCGATACAATTCAGTAGTTCTTCTCAAAATACAAAGTCTTAGTCTTGCAATGCAAGCAATGTGGGTTAGAGAGGAAGGATGAGAAACTTGTGATGTCAATTTTGAGCAATCTTGGCTCATAATTTTCAGTTTTTGTATCTACTTTCCACACCAAAATATTATCCATCCCAAATTGGAAAATGCCTTCTCTTGATGCATTTGCAGAGTCATTAATCCAGGAACAAGACAAATTGACTAAGATGGGAGTGTTCAATGCCTACAATAATCAGGCCCTTTTAGCTGGAGACTTTGAGGATGTTCAAGAAAAAGGGAAGTGAAGAGGGAAGGATAAAAAAATTGCTTATTTAAATCCAAGGAGAAGCATAACCCTTTTGATGGAGCCTCAGGTTCCAAGAAGAACAAGAACACAAAATTTGAGAAAGCTAAATGCTCCTACTGTATGAGAGGATTTCTTCCAGAGAGTCAGTGCATGAAGAAGACCATTGACCAGTAGTCTAAGATCCTTGAACAGAACAACGTTTCCCTTCCTCAAGGCACAAAGAAGTCTGAAGCTGGAAACTAGATAGAATTACATGAGAGCTGCCATTCCTTGAAAGAAATCTTCGCTCAGTCAAAGGCCTATCTAATTGATTTCAGGAGCATCTAACCACATGGTTGCCTACAAATAATCCTTAATATCCTTGGATATTTCTGGGGGACCTAGAAACAATATGGGAGATGATTCTTAGATCCTATATGTAGGGAGAGGTTCAATTAAAATCAAGAATGGAGAGTTCCAAAATGTGCTATGTGTTCCAACTGTTGAAGCAAACTTGTTGTATGTATATCAGATGACACATACTAGCGCACCAAAGCAAGTAGTATTTGGTCTCGACTTAATGGAGATCTCAGATATATCAATTGGGAAGATTATAGCAAAGGGTTTTACAATCCATGCCTCCAAATCATATGCATTCTCGCACTTTATGCCATACTTAGATCCAATACAATCTCAACTATCATTCAAAGAAGATGAAAGTATAAAATATCCTTCATTTCCATTTGCAGATAAATATTTATTGTATAATGTTTTAGATTCAAAAGATGAGGAAGAAGATCAACATGGGTCTTGATATTGAGATTGAACCTCAAGAAGATCTAGATCCAAGTCCAACACTTATTCCAAATCAAAAGCATAAATGGGCCCAAAATCTCATTAAAGTAGCTATGAATGTTGCTTGGAATCCAAATGATAGAAGGAGAACGAGGTCCCAGTATTAGAATGAACATGTTGCACTCTCCCATTCAGATCCACTTCTCCCAGAGAGGTGTTTCATGATGATGGAATCATATCCTCAATCATTCAAAGAAGCTTGCCATGTTCCAATATGGCAAGCAACTATGGATAAGGAATTTGATTCACTAGAGGACAACAAAACTTGGGGACTTGTCACCTTGCCTCCTGGGAGGAATTTGCGTTAGACACAATGGCTCACTGAGAGGGGGGAGGGGGGTGAATCAGTGAGCTTATACTTAATCCAAATTACAACTTTAATCAAAACGTCATATCTTCATTAAGATATTTAATTCATTATTGTATTGATCAATAACCTATATCATTAATAATTCATCTAGTTAAACACATAATCATCATCACATTGCATAAGAGACACAAGATATAATATTTGTAATATTTTTGTATTTTAAATAGCTACAACTGTGAGACAATTCAACACCTACTGAAACAAAAGAGCACCAACTCATTATCTAGGACCCTGCCTAGTTTTTCTTAGATCATACTAAGAAAGGGATACATGACCAAACTTGTATTACAAGCCCATATTTGTCACATTACATCATCACAATCATCACAATCACATCATCCTCATTCTGCCCATAATTATTTCATCATAGATTTGTCCACATCATTCTTCTGTCGATAAACATGTCTTCAATCTGTCCATAGGAAAATCATCATAATTTTGTCAACATATCCTCATTCTGTCCACTAGCATCATGAATTCATCATTCTAATCCATGCATCTCATCAATTACATGTCATCAATGTCAGCAGAATATCATGTCCTTGTCAATATTGTCATCAAGCTGCTTATGCTAACTCACCAAAGATCTTCTCAAGTCAACTTCAAAGTCTTCTTAAAGACTAAAACAATTTTCAAACTTTCACCCAATCACACATATAGTTCTATGTTGATGAGCATATGCTGCCACTCAATTCCATCAACTGTTTCAGTACCTATCTGTGATCAATGATTATTCACAAATGACCTTGACTATTTCCTACACAAGATCAGAACGTGATCATGTCTTAAGCAACTTTCACCAAAGAAGATCATGGTGAACCTCTGAGCATGTGTGTCATCACTGTTGTGTAAATATTATGTCACTATAAGATTAGCATACCTATTAGTCTGTCACATACTAAGATATTCAAAATCAGACTGTCAAACACTTCAGACTTGAATTGTCACCCTCATAAATTTGGGCTCTGGGCTGTCATGATCCTAGAAGAATTTAGGACTTTCATCATTTAAATAAGTATTGTCATGCTTTAAAATTCAGGCCGTCATCTTCATGAACTCAGTTTTTCATCAATGTCAAGGCTTAGGACTGCCAAGATACTTCACTATCAATACTTAGCAGTAACAAGACTTCACACAAGAATTTTGGGGCTGTAATAGACTTGAATTTTGTCTTAGCTCGGTTCTCAAAAAGAATGGTAGCAGTAAAATAATTTATAAAAATTAAACCCTGAAAATGTTCGTCCCTTGTGAAAATTTGGGACTGAGGCTGCCTCAGTCACTACCACCGAAAATCAGAGCCATTCTACACTTCCATCTCTTTCCAGCGGCTGCCTCAGTGATGCCCTAGACAAGTCTGAATTTATAAAAGATAAAAGATAAAAATAAAATTTCTACTCATCTGTAGTTGCTACTGTAGCCATCTAAATTCTCCACAAAATCACCAAAATCAGAGCTCTCCCTATACTCCACGAACTGACCTAAAAAAATTAGTCACGAATTTCAGAGCTCTTCACATTTACATTTTTTGAATGAAGTGTCACAGGTTATTTATACTAGTTTCCCATGGATTTTACTAAGCCGACCTGTCAAATATTTTTTTATTTTCTATTTTTTATTTAATAATTATAAAATCATCATCTAAGGTAGCTGATCCGAATTTGCATTTGGTTTTAATATTAAGACCATCTTGTGAGCTGAATTGAAGTATTCCAACTTGTGTTTGTCTTCTTTTGAATATTTTCATTATATATTAATCTCATTCATTGAGGTTGGATAACGTCCTTCATGTCATAGCATTACAAGAGGTTCAACATCAAACTCGTCTCCAACATACATATGGGATTCTTCTCATGATTCAAGGAATACAAGGATCAAGCCTTTATCACCATAGTTACCATCATCATAATGTCACAATGTGTCCCAAGGACTTCTTTAAGGGCTTGAAGGGCTCCATACCATACATCATAAAGACAATGCACATCCATGCAAGAACAAGTAAGATGGCTTCAAGACATCTTCAAGGGATTTATCTTCATGTCAACACATAAGACATATCATTCCATATTATCTTCAATAAATGACCACAATATGGGTCATTTGGCTCATTAGGTATTCCAATGGCTCCAATGCCCACATCCTGTGTCCTTGCCATGCTTGTCTCCATGTACTCATGTTTTCCTAGTCATCTTTCCATGTCATCATGATTAATCTTTTTCATTAATTGATTGTCCTCAATGAAAACCATATTCATCAATATCCCCCTTTTTTTATTTATGGAAACCAATCTTTCTCTCCCCCTTTGACATTAATGACAAAGGTCTGATTAGCCTTCAAGAGCTTCACAATGTCCAAGAAAAAATCATTTTTTCTTAGTTTTTCTACCTTAGATTTCACATAGATGCTCCCCCTGATTCATATGCTAATGTCCAGTAAATTCATAAAAGGTAAGAATGCAGAATCATCATACTTCAAGCCTTTAACTTGTCCACTAGCTTGTCATCTTACTGCTCATGTAAGTATGCTCATCTTCAATTTTTTCATAAACACACTCCCCCTTTCATGCTGAGATTGATCTTCCATCAAGAATGTATTTTTTGTGTCATATTAAATTTGATTCCTATAGCTTTTAATATGGCTCATCATATCCACATCATCATGCTCCCCCTATCAACAAACTCCTTTTCAATTCGGGCTGAACAATATTTTCTTCAATGGTCCGCTAAACTTGTCATCTAGACTATCTTCTTCAAAAATAAGGATTGATCACTATTTTTTCTGCTACAACCTTTTGAATAAGCTTCAAATTCAATATTCCAGATTATTGGACTAAGACTTGATCTCCATGATGTCACAAAATTGTATGACTGCCTTACTGATATAATTTTTAGAAAATAATGCTATTATTTTTGCCCTAAAACTTAGCTTACTGTCATACCTGCAACTATGTTCTCACACATTGGATTATGTGTGTGTCAATATCACTTTCTCATCATTATTGGCAATATTAGGTGTATATATTTCACACACTTCCAAACACTTGCAGACTATGGATTCAACTCTGGTTGCTTCAGCACTTCTTCTTCATACTCAAATTCAAAAGATGAAATAGAACTACAACTTCCAGCTGCTGCTACAGCTGCCTAAATAATTTTGTCAACATCAATCATCATGAAAAATGTTAATGGAAATGTCTCTGCTCCGATATTTTCAAAGACAAATCAAAGTAAGTATATATCAATATTTCCCATGTTCCCCTTGTTATGCATCTTCTTCTTTAGTTTCTCAACAAGTTAAATCCATCATCATGCTCCACTTCATCAAGTATGCCGAAGATACTTCTGATTATTTTGTGTTCCATGATACCCAAAACTGAAATAAGTCGTAGTCATCAACCTTCTCAACCTGTCACTTATGTTTGTCTACTCAAACTGGTCATCAACAACTGTTGGTCCTTCTCTGCTCAATATGCCACATGTGATCTCATCATCATATCTTCTACTAAGAATTCATTCCATAATGTTGTAGATGTAACACTTCCATATCATCGAAAATGTGTATGCATTGTCCTTGTAAATGATTCGAAGTCTGATTTTGGACCACTGAAAAATAAAAGCTAAGCATTCATACCAATTGATAATGTATTGCAATTTGATCCTAGGTCCCGTTACTTCTTGGAGAGCCATTCTCTACCATTTGAGTCCATTCTCCAATGATGAACTCATGTCATACTCAAATTATTTGGAAGACTTCAAGTATGGCTTGCCATATGGAAGCCATCATCTCCTTTTGTGTATTGATCCTCATTTTGATCTAACAAGACATTTTTCTTTACCCATACTTTATTATTGACCTCTGTCTTCTCATCATTTGTTCCATCTTTTTCATTGGATTTGCTTGTTGAGATGTATGTTAATCTTTTCATGAATTGTCTTCTTGGACTCACACATACTTGGGCTTTATGGCCAACACCACCATAAGTAAAGCATCTCAAAGTATGACATCTAGCAGCAACATGTCCAACTTTATCACATGCCCAACATCTTATTTGATCACTTTGACTTTCAGTATTTTTCCTTCCTTGGAATGTGCAATCCATAGCCATGTGACCAAATCCATTACAAGTATAACAATAGCCATTAAATCTACTTTCATACCTGGAGATTTGATGAGTGGGAGTAGCTTCGTGAGGCACTTTTGAATTTTCAACTTCTTTGTTGGCATGTGCAGGTGCATGAACAACCTAGTTGGATCCAACTTCAATAGTTTTGGGGGACCACAAGCCTTCTTTCTATTTTTCTTCTTCCTTCTTAAACCCAAGGCCAGACTTGTCAGAGGAAAGCCTTTGACACTTTAGAATTTCATCCAGGATGACTGAACTTTCATTGAACTTCACATGATATTTTGACTTCTCAATTTTGTTTCTAAGACCAAAAATTTCCATTTCAAGCCTCTGATTTTCTTTTTCTTTTTCTACTAGCTGAAACTTCATAACATCTTCTATTTATTTGGATTCTTCCAGCCGAGTCTTCAAGCCAATACTAAATCTTCTTGTTTCTTCAACCTCCTTAAGGTTTTTACACATCTCTTCTTGTTCTTTTGCTAATTTTATCTTCAACCTTCCAACTTCAGGATTTTGATCTTCTAATTCATCTTGCAAGTCTTTGTTTTTAGATTTCATAGACATGAGTAGAGCTTTTGTCTCCTCTTTGTATCTTTCAAATGACCTCAAGATTTTCTTCTTGAGTCTTGGATGGTATTTGAGATCAACATCCAACAATGTACATGTAAATGCATTATTGGCTTTCAACAAAACTTCTTATTCATCCTCTGTAAGAACAACTTCGTCATCATTATATTTAGAATTTTCATCTATTGAAGAGAGCTTACCTTCATGTAATACCCCGGTTTTGACCCCATGGTATTAAGATCGTACATGATGCATATATTGTATTGAGATCATGGCATGGAGCTCAATGCAAGGCCCTGCCATTGATATGGTGTTTTGTGCATAGGTGATCAAGTTTGATACCTATGGTTTTGGTGCTAAGTCAAGCACAAAGCATTTTTTTAAATATCTTGTAACTATGAAAATTAATAAAATACCACAACTAGCTATGGAACTGCAACATGAAAGAGATGGGGAGATGATTCCATAAGGGATAGGGTGGGGATTTAGTCAAACCCCCTGATCCAATAGAGTGTGACTAGGTGTCAATGGGGAAACCCATGTACCCTCAACTACCTTTTTGTCCTCTGTCCTTAGTCATCAAATTCTTCCAGAAGTTGGTTGGGGCAGTTGATTCCTTGGGCAGAGCAAGGCATGGCCGTGTGATTGCTTGTCTAAGCAAGCCTGTAGGTCTACAATTTGGGAGGCCGCGTTCTTGCTTCTAAATCAAGCAATCATGGGAATACGTGCCCGTCCCCTCATCCTCGGGTACCACTGAACATTGGAGGAATTATTCACGTTGTTCGTGAAGTCTGCAGGGGGGGTTGTGTTCCTATACTGGTTATTCCTTGTTGTGGGAAGACACCATTCTATCATTCACGATCATTCCATTTTTTTCATGCGCGTGATGCGTTATCCTTCTTGCATAACTGTTTTTTTGTTTTGGGTTGTTTACCATCCTCAACCACGTAGAGGCTCGGGGTCTCCTTTCTTTTGCTGAGTAAATGATCAGTGGAGATCACTCGATTTTATGAGCAAATATGGTCATTTGTGGTTTTGCAGTGCCTACTAAGTGACATTGTGGATGCAAGTAAGCCCCATTGTCTCAGTGTTACAGATTGAAGCCTGTGTGGATATGTTTCCCTGTGGTTTGCTGTGTTGTGCACCCTGGTTTGGGTTTGAACTATAGGCAAGACTTAGGAGTGGAGGAGACATAGAATGTTCTTGATAAAACTAGTGTGGAATCTCAAAATATGATAAGAGTGGCTGGTGAATCCGCTATGCACATCCTGAAGAGCACTGGAAGGGAAGGGGTAGCCCGAGGGACTGTGGAGCAGAGAAGGGGACACTTTCTTGTGTTCGGTGTGTAGGAAATGTGGATTTCAGGCCAGATAGATCTTGTGAAGGTGTTATTAGCTCTATGGATGCACCTACTAGCTTAGCAGTTCTTCTTGTCCACTACCTTAGCATCTTGATAAACCCAAATTGAAGGATGGCTTGGTTGGTAGCCTAATAAACCCATCTGTTGGCTTGGATGTGTCTTGTTGTGTTTGGCCTTATGATTAATCCTTGGCTGGACAGCCTGATAAAACCAATTTGAATGATGGCTTGGATGGTAGCCTGATAAACCTATATGTTGGATTGGTTGGTCCTTAAACTAATTGTTGGATTGACTGTGAACAGTCTGATAAACCCAACAGTGTTTGGCTTGTAAGCCTGCAACCTAATAAACTCAACTTGGTGTTGGCTTGGCTGGGCAATCTGATAAACCCAACTGAAGGTTGGATTGACTGTGTGCATGCTTTGGTTTGGCTGTTTGTAAGTCTATTGTTCCCTAGTTCCTTGTGGAAATCATGCCCAGCTCAAGGGTGGAAGTGTGTTGAGAGATTAATGAACACACTGGCCTATGGTTGGGTGGAATGTTGCAACGACATAGCTAGTTGCAGGACAACTTCATCATCAAGATAAGTATTCTTTGTATTTCTTGGTTATGCATTGTATTTCCTATGAATTGCTATGTTCATGTTGAATGCTTGTTGATGATCAAGAAGAGGTTTACTTATGCATGAATGTCCATGTATTTGCTTGTTTATGCCTTGTATGTTTTATGCATTTTCTTATGTACATGCCTTGTGTTTTTGTGATGCATTTTCCTAAGTTCATGAAGGCTAGAAGCTTGCTACAGGGCCAAAGATGTAGCCAAGGTAAGAATCGTTGAGTTTCTGCCCCTTGGAATCCTCCTACGGAAGGCAGAAATCAGAAGAGGAAAAGTTGAACAGGGTAGAATCGTTGTGTTTCTGCACCCTGGGATCTGTCTGCAGAAGCCGGAAGGTGGAAGGAGGGAGGCGGAAAGAGTAGTTAAAACAAGGCAGGAAGTGTGTTTTCCAATTTCCAAAGTCCAAGGTTGAAAGGAGGAAGTCGAAAGCACAAAATGATTTTTAGGCAAAGAGATAAACTTCTCGAGTTCTGAGTTCCGAAGTGTGGAAGGAGGAAGGCGGAAGAGTCGTTAATTGTTTCGTCACACCTTGAGTTTCTGATTTCCAAGTTCCAAAGTGTGGAAAGTGGAAAGCAGAAGTGAAAAAGGCATAAGAGCCATTAAGTGTTCCGTCGCATGTTGAGTTTCCAATTTCTAAGTTCTGAAGTGCGTAAGGCAGAAAGTGGAAGTGTTGAAGGTGGAAGAGCCTTCAAGTGTTTCGTCACACCTTGAGTTTTTGATTTTCTAGTTCCAAAGTGTGGAAGGTGGAAAGAGGAAGTGCAGAAGGTGAAAGGTTGACAATTCACTTCATCGAGCCTTTGAGTTTCCAACTTCCAAGTTTCAATGGTCAGAAGGGCGGAAGGCGGAAGTGTAGAAGATAGAGGGTGAAGTGCAGAAGTGGTGTTTCCAGTCGCAGAAGGGATCTAGTGACGATAGAAAGACTGTTGCAGTGATGTATAGGGGTTCTTAAGACTGAGAATGAAGGTGGAAGAGTGTGTTAATTTCCATGCCCCAAGTTTGAAAAGAGAACAAGTGTTCTTGAGGATTTTTTTTTTAAATTATCTGCATTATGGGGTATGGGGATGTTACATATTCATATCAGAGTTGTTGGTTGCAGCACTAGGGCCTAAATGGGCCAGGTTGAATAGTTAGGAGAGCTTATGGTTACAACATTGGGCCTATATGGGCCAAGTGACAGTAAGTAAATGGTTTTTAATTCTGAAGTTACTATGCTACTAACAAATGATGTTGTTAACACATTTTGCAGAGTCATAGTACATATTGGAAAAAGTGGGTTTTTGGCTCAGCCATGAGAGCCTACGACATGTATGATGCACGTAATCCCTATGAGCACGAGGAGGATGCTATGGGGAAAAACATGAGTTGGAAATGCTGATACATAGTCTAATGGCAGAATATTTCAAGAGACACCACCAAACATTGCAGCTACCATGAGAAGCTTGATTAAAGCTCAGAAAGAGCAGCATCAACTGGATGCTACCATGTTGCAAAGCTTAACAGACATCTAAAGGTGAATGAGCTCTGGGCGTTGTACAGACAAACTAGGACATAGTAAGAGTAGTGCTAGAAGAAGGAAGATGTATTTTAGCAGGTCTTCTGACTCTGAAGGATCCATTGGGGGATTGAGCTCTTCATCCCACTTAGATAAGAGGAAGAGGCACTACAAAAACAACTCATGTAACAAGTTTAAGAAGAAAAGACCTCCTACCTTTGATAGTGAGGTAAAGGCAGGTCAAGAATCTGAAGCTTGGCTTCTTGGGATGATGATATATTTCCAAGTCCAGGACTATTCAGGAAATATGAAAGCTAGGGTTGTCGTCTTCAACCTGAATGGAAGAGCATCCATATGGTGGGAGCACCTTAGGCAGGTAAAGAAAATTAATGAAAGACAGGTTGTGTGGAAAGAGTGCAAGAAGTATTTCAAGCAGAAATACCTCTCTAACAGGTACTATGATGACAAGATCAAAGAATTCCATGAGTTGAGATTGGGACAACAAACCATGGAAGAGTATGCAAATAAGTTCTTGGAACTATTGAGATATGTTAGGTATATCAGGGATGATAAAGTAAAAATCCAATGTTTTCTAAGTGGGTTCCCTCAAGTCTACAAAGACAGAATTGAGTTTTATGAACCTAGAACTATGGAAGAAGCAATCAGGAAAGCTAAGTATTGCTATGAGAAAAGCAAGAGAAAACCTAATGTCCATATGGCTTGGAAGGACAAGAGAAATGAAAATTCTGATCAGAGGAAGAAAGGTTTCAAACCTCTTCACTTCAGGAATCAATAGAGGAAGCCATCACAAGCTGTGAGTCAACCATCCAGAGTGATGGGGGGAAATCGAAGAGATCCACAACATAATAGAGAGCTTCTCCAATGTTGAAAATGTGGAGGACCCGGCATGCATAGGAGTTTCCCACTTGAGGATGGGTTTGCAAGGCAAGCTCATAACATTCAAGAAGAAGAAATCATGGGTCAGGTTGCAAGGACTGTCCCTAGGATTTATGCAGCACTGGAGGAAAACCAGGCATATCATCAGTCGATGGTGACTCGAGTTGCAGGTAAGATTAATGAGCAATATGTTTCTGTTTTAATTAACCCTAGATATACTCACAGTTACATTACTCCTAAAGTAGTTGAGATTTGTTCTTTTAAGAAGTTAAAGAATAAAAAATCATGGTTAGTTCAGCTAGCTGCTGGGACTAAGGGAAACGTTAATGAAGTGGTAGAAAAGTGTCCATTGGTTTGCATGGATTGGTCACTTATGCAGATTTGAATGTTCTACCACTTGGTTTCTATGATGTTCTCATTGGAATGGATTGGTTGGGAGCACACGGGGTAAAGCTTGATTGTTACAATAATACTTTTGAGTGCTTAGATGAGGAAGGAAACTTAAGGGTTGTGATAGGCATTCCAAAGGTGATTTCTATTAGGCATGTTTCAGCCATGTAGCTAAAGAAGTTATGTAGGAAAGGTTGCAGAGTGTATGTAGCCCATGTGTTGGAGGCAACTGAGAATGAAGCTCCTAGGTTGGAGGAATTTCATGTGTTGCAGGAATTCAGGGATGTTTTTCCTAATGAAATTCCAGGGCTTCCTCCAAAGAGGGACATTGAATTCACAATTGAACTTGTGCCAAGAGTAGCACCAGTGTCCAAGACACCCTACAAGATGAGTACACCAGAAATGTTAGAGCTGAAGATGCAGCTGCAAGAGTTGTTGGAGAAGAAGTATATTAGGCCGAGTGTGTCTCCTTGGGGAGCACCAGTTCTATTTGTGAAGAAGAAAGATGGTACACTCAGGTTGTGTATTAATTAAAAAATAGTTGAACAAAGTCACAGAGAAGAATAAATACCCTTTCCCTAGGATTGATGACCTCTTTGTTCAAATGAGAGGAGCAAAGGTGATTTCCAAGATTGACTTGAGGTCTAGTTACCATCAGGTAAGAATCAAGGATGAAGACATTCATAAGACAACCTTCAAAACAAGGTATGGACATTATGAGTTTGTAGTGGTACCCTTTGGTCTCACAATGCACCAGCTACATTTATGTGCCTTATGAACAATGTCTTCAACAAGTATTTGGACAAGTTTGTCCTTGTTTTCCTTGATGACATTCTCATTTACTCTAAGAATGAGGAAGAACATGAATACCATCTGAAACTGACATTGCAATTGCTAAGGGAGCATAATTTGTATGCAAAGTTGAGCAAGTGTGACTTTTATAAGGATAGGATTCATTATTTGGGTCACATTATCTCAGATGAGGGCATATTTGTAGACCCTGAAAATATTGAATCCATTATGAATTTGCCAACCCCAAGAAATTTGACAGATGTAAGATCTTTTATGGGCCTTGCAGGTTACTACAAGAGATTCATTGAAGTATTCTCCAAGGTTGCACATCCAGTCACTTTGCAAAAGAAGGGGATAAATTTTGAATGGACACCTAGATGTGAGGAAAGCTTCTAGCAATTAAAGAGTCTTCTCACAAGCATTAGAGGAAATTTCAACTCAAAATGGGCCTTTTAAATTTTATTCAAATTCCATGTCATCATGTGTTAGCTAATGAAATTGATTTAAATTTGAAATACCGTATAGGTCTTAAACACTTTTTTAATATAAATTTGGAGATAGGTATCATAAAAAAAACTACTTTTTTTGTTTGTATTTTTGACATATCTCCCCGTTTTTTTACTCAAATTTCGATCGGGAGAGCTCGTTGGATGCGGAATTAAATTCCACATCCAACGAGTACCCACTTGGCATACTTTTGATAGACCCTGCTACCCCAAAAACAAGAAATACCTAAAACATGGAATGCTGATGTCATCATTCTATTTTTCAGCTATTTCTTGTTTTTGGGGTAGCGAGGTCCATCAAAAGTATGCCGAGTGGGTACTCGTTGGATGCGGAATTTAATTCTGCATCCAACGAGCTCTCCCGATCGAAATTTGAGTAAAAAAATGGGGAGATATGTCAAAAATACAAACAAAAATGTAGTTTTTTTCTTTTCTTCCTCCAAAATTAATAAATATTATTTTATTATTTTAACTATTATTTTATTAGTTCATTTTAGGAGGTCCATTTTGAGTTGAAATTTCCTCTAATGTGCACTAATTCTAAAAATTGTAGACCTAGAAAATAATTTTGTGGTGTGTACCGATACATGTGGTCAAGGACTTAAATGAGTTCTTTTGCAAGAAAACCATGTGGAATTATATGAGTTAAGAAAGTTGAAGGATCATGAGAAGAACTATGCCACTCATGATTTAGAACTTGCAGCCATAGTACATGCTCTCAAGATGTGGAGGCATTACTTAATGGGTAGAAAGTTTGAGTTAAGGACAGACCACTGTGGTCTGAAATATTTGTTTGATTAGCCAACTCTAAATGCTAGGAAAACTAGATGGCTAGAGTTTTTATGTGAGTTTGCTTTCGAAATCAAACACATAAAAGGAATAGAAATCAAAGTGGTTGATGCACTCAACAGGAAGGTGCATGAAATGAACTTGGAATCTCTTAAAGTATTTTCCAATCAGATTTTAGACAACAAATTGTTAATCATGCTATTGAAGATGAATTGTATGTGCAGATCAAGGACAAGTTGCAGCAACAAAGCCTTGAGAAGAGGTATGAAGGATATAAATTGGAAGAATATGGACTTCTTACTTATAAAAAGATAATTTATATTCCCAATGTAGCAGATTTGAGGAGAATTGTGATGGATGAGATCCATCAAGCTCCATATTCTGGTCATCCAGGATATCAGAAGACAATTGCTACATCCAGAAAGTGGTATTTTTGGCCAAGAATGAAGAAGGACGTTGCTGAGTATATTTTAAGGTGCATGAAATGTCAACAGGTGTAGGTTGAGCATCAATGCCCATCAGGTTTGTTGCAGCATTTTCCTGCTGCCGAATGGAAATAGGAAGTTATTTCCATGGATTTTATTATAGGATTGCCAATGAATTGGAGGAAACACAATTCCATCGTGGTTGTGGTGGACAAATTGACAAAGGAAACACATTTTATACCAGTTAAGTCCACGGATAAGAATGATGACATTTAAAAACTATTCATGAGAGAGATTTTCAAATTGCATGGATTGCCTAAGGCAATAGTTTCTAATAGGGATGCTAACTTCATTTCTAATTTATGGAAGGGGTTGTTTGCTGTTTTGGGTACAAAGCTGAAATTCAGCACTGCCTACCATCCTCAGACTGATGGTTAGATAGAGAGAGTGAATAAGGTGCTTGAAGACATGCTTCGCATGTATGTGATGGACAAACCCACAAAGTGGGAAGATTATTTACACTTGGTAGAATTTTCCTATAACAATGGACAACAAGCATCCTTGGGGATGAGTCCATATGAAGCTTTGTATGGAAAAAGGTGTAGGACACCTATGACATGGGATAACCCAGTGAAAAGGGTTGTAATTGGTCCAGAATTGCTTAAAGAAATGGAGCAAGAGGATGCAAAGATAAGGAAGAACCTGAAAGCAACTCAGGACAAACATAAAAGCTATGTAGATAACCATAGGGTGGATAGAGAGTTCAGAGTTGGGGATCATGTTTACCTCAAAGTGAGGGCAAAGAAGAGTTCCCTAAAGCTTGGAAGTTGTGCTAAGCTGTCACCCAGATATTGTGGGCCTTTTGAAGTGCTTGAAAGAATAGGGCCAATTGCATATAGAATTGCATTGACTGCTAGCACTAGAGCTCATAATGTTTTTCGTGTTTCTTTTCTTAAGAAATATGTACATGACCCTAACCATGTGATTGATTGGAATGTGATTCAGGTGCAACTCGAGGGAGAGTTCCAAACCAAGCCTTTGCGCATCCTTGATAGGAAGGTCACCATGCTCCAGAATCAATCCATAGGACAAGTAAAGGTGTAATGGGAGCACTACAGTCCCGAAGAGGCTACTTGGGAGATGGAGGATGCCATGCGATTGGGACATCCATTTTTGTTCAATTTTGCAGAGCACTAAGGTGGTGCCACTGTAGAATTTTTGTCAAAATTTTATAAGCACCGAGGACAGTGTTGTTGTAGGGGGAAGGTTTGTAATACCTCGGTTTTGACCCTATGGTATTAAGATTGTACATGATGTATATATTATATTGATATCATGGCATGGAGCTCAAGGCCAAGGTCTTGTCGTTGATCTAGTGTTTTGTACATCAGTGATCAAGGTTGATACCTATGGTTTTTGTGCTAAGTCAAGCACAGAGCATTTTAACCATGCAAATTAATAAAATACCACAGCTAGCTATGGAACTGCAACGTGAAAGAGATGGGGGCAAGATTCCACAAGGTATAGGGTGGGGAGTTAGTCAAACCCCCTAATCCAATAGGGTGTGACCAAGTGTTAATGGGAAAACCCATGTACCCTCAACTAACTTTTTGTCCTCTGTCCTCAGTCATCAAATTATTCTAGAAGTTGGTTGGGGTAGTTAATTCCTTGGGTAGAGCAAGGCATGGCCATCTGATTGCTTGTCTAAGTAAGCCTATAGGTTTGCAGTCTGGGAGGCTGTGTTATTGCTTCTAAAGAAAGAAATCATGGGAATGCATGCCCATCCCATCATCCCTGAGTCACGCTGAACGTTGGAGGCATTACTTGCAATGTTTGTGAAGCCTGCGGGGGGGATTCGTGTTCTTGTTGTGGTTGTTCCTCATTGTGGGAAGACACCATTCTATCATTCACAATCATTCCATTTTGTTCATGCACACGGTGCGTTCATCCTACTTGCAAAAACGTGTTTTTTTGGGGGTTGTTTACTTGTTGTTTACCATCCTCAGTCATGCAGAGTCTTGGGGTCTCCTTGCTTTTATTGAGTAAATGATCAGTGAATATCACTTGATTTTATGATCAAGTATGACCATCTATGTTTCTGCAGTGCCTGTTGAGTGATATTGTGGATGCAAGTAAACCCTATTGTCTCTATGTTACAGATTGAAGCCTATGTGGCTGTGTTTCCCTATGGTTCGTTGTGTTGTGCACCCTGGTTTGGGTCTGAACTGTAGGCAAGAATTAGGAGTGGAGGAGATGTAGAATGTGCTTGATAAACCTAGTGTGGAACTTCACAATAAGATAAGAGTGGATGTTGAATCTTCTCTGCACATCCTGAAGAGCACCAGAAGGGAAGTGGTATCCCAAGGGACTATGGAGCAGAGGGACACTTCCTTGAGTTGGGTGTGTAGGAAACATGGATTCTAGTCTAGATAGATCTTGTGAAGGTGTCCTTATCTCTGTGGATGAGCTTACTAGCTTATCAGTTCTTCATGTCCACTGCCTTAGCAGCCTGATAAACCCAACTTGAAGGATGGCTTGGCTTGTAGCCTGATAAACCCATCTGTTGGCTTGGATGTGTCTTTTTGTGTTTGGCCTTGTGAGTTATCCTTGGCTGGACAGCATGATAAACCCAACTTGAATGATGGATTGGCTGGTAGCCTGATAAACCCATATGTTGGATTGGATGGTCCTTAAACTGATTGTTGGATTGACTGTGAATAGTCTGATAAACCCAATGGTGTTTTCCCAACTTGGTGTTAGCTTGGCTGGGTAGTCTGATAAACCCAATTGAAGGTTGGATTTACTCTATGTGTGTGCTTTTGGCTGGTTGTGTGTAAGTCTGTTTTTCCCTAGTTTCTTGTGGAAATCATGCTCAACTTGGGGGTGGCAGTGTGTTGAGAGATTAATGAACACACTGGCCTATGGTTGGGTGGAATGTTGCAGCGACATAGATAGTCGTGTGACAACTTAATCATCAAGATAAGTATTCTTTTTCCTTATTGTAGTATACAATGTATTGCCTATGAATTTCTATGTTCATGTTGAACGCTTATTGATGATCAAGTAGAGGTTTACTTATGCATGAATGTCCCTATATTTTCTTGTTTATGCCTTGTATGTTTTATGCATTTTCTTATGTACATGCCTTGCGTTTTTGTGATGCATTTGCCTAAGTTCATAAAGGCTATAAGCCTGTTACAGGGGAAAAAATGCAGCAAAGGTAAGAATCGTTTATTTTTTCGCCCCTTGGAATCCTCATGCGAAAGGAGGAAGGTGGAAACCAGAAGAGGAAAAGTTGAACATGGCATAATCGTTGCGTTTCCGTACCCTGAGATCCACCTGCGGAAGGTGGAAAGAGAATTTAAAACAAGGCAGGAAGTGTGTTTTCTGATTTCTAGAGTCTGAGGTCAGAAGGTGGAAGGGCAAAAGGATTTTAAGGTAAAGAGATAAACTTCCCGAGTTCCGAGTTTTGAAGTGCGGAAGGCGAAAGGTGAAAGAGACATTAAGTGTTTCGTTGCACATTGAGTTTCTGATTTTTGAGTTTCAAAGTGTGGAAGGAGAAAAGTGGAAGTGTGGAAGGTAGAAGAGTCGTTAAGTGTTCCGTTTCACCTTGAGTTTATGATTTCCTATTTTCGAAGTGCGGGAGGCGGAAAGTGAAAGTGTGGAAGGTGAAAGACACGTTAAGTGTTTTGGCACATCTTGAGTTTCCAATTTCCGAGTTTCGAAGTGTGGAAGGCACAAAGGGAAAGTGCAGAAGGCAAAAGGTTGACAATTCACTTCATCAATCCTTTGAGTTTACGACTTCCCAGTTTTGATGGTCAGAAGGGTAGAAGGCAAAAGTGTGGAAGGTGGAGGACAAAGTGAGAAAATGGTGTTTTCGGTTGGTAAAGGGATCTGGTGACAACAGAACGACTGTTACAATGATGTACATGGGTTCATAAGCCTAAGAATGAAGGTGGAAGAGCGTGTTAATGTCCATTCCCTGATTTTGAAAAGAAAACAAGTGTTCTTGAGGATTTCTTTCTTAAATTATCCGCATTATGGGGTATGGGGATGCTACACTTCACTTGTATCTAAAGTTTGTACATGCTTTTCTTCTTACTTCCCATTCTTGACTTCAACTTCCTTTTCTTGAATCTTTTTTTGGAATTATTCTTCCGTCTTAAACCAAATCTCCTTGGATGAAGTGTACTTCCCAAATATCTTTGCTAGGTCTTGAGAGTCAGTCCATAAAAAAATTCAATGCAATCTTATTGTATTTCTCAACATCTGTCTTTGTCTTCTTGTTTGGCTGGACAGGTGGATTCACCACAATTTTTCAAACACCAAATTTTTTCAAGTAGTATTTCATTTTATTTCTCCAACCAAGGTAATCTGACTTCTCCAAAATTGAAATTTCATAGTCAACAAGATTTGTTGATCCTCCCATGATTGTGTCCCCAAATCCCATGAAGCTTGTTAAGATTATGTTGAAGGCCTGCTCTAATACCAATTGTTAGACACAATGGCTCACTAAGAGGGGGGTGAAATAGTGAACTTATACTTAATCCAAATTACAACTTTAATCAAAACCTCTATCTTCATTCATACATTTACTTCATTATCATATTCATCAATAATCATTCACCAAGTTAAACACATGATCATCATCACATTGCACAGGAGACAGGAGATATAATATTTGTAATATTTTTGTATTTCAAATGGCTGCAACCATGAGGCAATTCAACACCTACTGAAACAAAAGAGCACCAACTCCTTATCTAGGACCCTACCTAGTTTTTCGTAGATCCTACTAAGAAAGGGATACATGACCCATATTGTATTATAAGTCCATATTTGTCACATTACATCATCACAATCATCACAATCACATAACCCTCATTCCGCCCATAATTATTTCATCATAGATTTGTACACATCATCCTTATGTCTATAAACATGTCTTCAATCCGTCCATAGGAAAATCATCATAATGTTGTCAGCACATCCTCATTCTGTCCACCAGCATCATGAATTCATCATTCTACTCCATGCATATCATCAATTACATATCAATACTGTCAGCTGAATATCTTGTCCCAGTAAATCTTGTCATCAAGTTGTTTATGCTATCTCATCAAAGATCTTCTCACGTCAACTTCAAAGTCTTCTCCAAGACTTAAACACTTTTCAAAATTTCACCCAATCACACATATAGTTCTGTGTTTATGAGCATATGATATCACTCAATTCCATCAACTGTTTCAGCATGTGTCTGGGATCAATGATTATTCACAAATGACCTTGACTGTTTCCTACACAAGATCATAACTTGATCATGTCTTGAGCAACTTTCACCAAAGCAGATCATGGTGAACCTATGAGCATGTGTGTCATCACTGTTGTGTAAATATCATTCCATTGTAATATTAGCATACATCTTAGTCTGTCACATACTAAGATCTTCAAAACTGGACTGTTAAACACTTTCGAATTGGAATGTCACCCTCATAAATTTGGACACTGTACTGTCATGATTATAGAAGAATTAGGGTCTGTCATCTTTTAAATAACAACTTTCATGCTTCAAAATTCTGGTTGTCATCTTCATGAACTCGGTCTGTCATCAATGTAAAGGCTTAGGACTGTCAAGGTACTTCATTGTCAAGACTTAGTAGTAACAATAATTTTGAGAATGTCATAGACTTGAACTGTGTCTTAGCTCGGTTCTCGCAAAGAATGGTAGCAGTAAAATACTTCATAAAAATCAAACCCTGAAAAAGTTCTACTCCTGTGAAAATTCAAGACTGAGCCTGCCTTAGTCACTACCACCGAAAATCATATCCATTCTACACTTCCACCTCTTGCTTGCGGCTGCCTCAGTGATGCCCTAGACAAGTCTGAATTTATAAAAGATAAAAGATGAAAATAAAACTTCTGCTCATCTGTAGTTGCTACTGCAACCCTCAAAATTCTCCACAAAACCACCAAAATCAGAGCTCTCCCTATACTCCACGAACTGCCCAAAAAAAATAGTCACGAATTTAAGAGCTTTTCACATTCACATTTTTTGAATGAAGTGTCATAGGTTATTTATACTAGTTTCCCATGGATTTTACTGAGTTGACTTGTCAAATATGATTTTATTTTTATTTTTTATTTAATAATTATAAAATCATCATCTAAGGCAGTTGAGCCAACTTTGCATTTGGTTTTAATATTAAGACCATCTTGTGAGCAGACTTGAAGGATTCCATGTTTTGTTTGTCTGCTTTTCAATATTTTCATTATATTTTAATCTCATTCTTTAAGGCTAGATAAGGGCCTTCATGTCATATCATTACAAGAGGTTCAACATCAAACTCGTTACCATCATACATATGGGATTCTTCTCATGATTCAAGGAATACAAGGATCGAGTCTTTATCACCATAATTACCATCATCATAATGTCACAATGAGTCCCAAGCAATTCTTCAATGGCTTGAAGAGCTCCATACCATACATCATAAAGACAATGCGCATCCATGCAAGAACACGTATGATTGCTTCAAGACATCTTCAAGGGATTTATCATCATGTCAACACATAAGCCATATCATCCCATATTATCTTCAAGAAATGACCACAATATGGGTCATTTGGCTCATTAGGTGTTCCAATGGCTCCAATTCCCACATCTAGTGTCATTTCCATGCTTTTCTCCATGTCCTCATGTTTTCCTAGTCACCTTTCCATGTCATCATGGTTAACCTTTGTCATTAATGGCTTGTCATCAATGACAACCATATTCATCAAGTTATTCCAATGAAAATGGGTCTACAAGACTAAGTTAGCATCTGATGGAACCACAACCAAGTACAAGGCTTCGTTGGTGCCAAAAGGATACTCACAAGTCCATGGGGTGGACTAGAATGAGACATTTGTTCCAGTTGCAAGAATGGAATCCATCAGACTAGTCCTGGTAGTTGCAACTTCAAAGAGGTGGGAGGTACATCACATGGATGTGAAGAGTTCCTTCCTCCATGGAGACCTGAAAGAGGAGATCTAGTATATGAAACAGCCTGAGGGGTACACTGAAGATTCATCCTTAGCCTAAAAACTGAGTAAATCTCTCTATGGGCTCAACCAAGCCCTAAGGGCATGGTATTCCAAGATGTATTCCTTTATCATGTCACAAAAATTTGAGAGATGTAGATATAACTGCAATGTTTACATGTAGCAAAAAGAGGGCTCATTGTTGTTCATTTTCCTATATGTGGATGACTTGCTCATTGCTAGCACTTCTGCTACTGGATTGAGAAGTATCAAGTCAGCTTTGAGTAAAGAATTCACTATGACAGATCTAGGACTATTGAGACAATTTATTGGCCTTGAAGTAAGTCAAAATACTTTGGGAATCATGATTTCACAGTCTAGATACTCATCATATTTGCTTAAAGATTCCACATGGAAGACTGTAAAGAAACACCTTTTCCCTTCCTATCTGGCATCAAGCTAAAAGAAGGTGGTTACAAACCATTGGTTGACAACATTCTTTTTAAAAATCTCATTGGGAGCCTACTATACCTCACACTTTCGACTCTAGATATATCATATGCTGTGAATGTTGCTTCTAGATACATGCACGAGCCACATGAGCTGCAATGGAAGGAAGCAAAGCGCATCTTGTAATATGTGTAGGGTACTAGACACTATGGGATCCATTATACATTTGATGCATAGTTAGATCTCATTGGTTGGATATGGGAATGATAGTAAAACCACTTTAGGTTTTGTGTTTATGTTAGGATCTGGGCCAATTTGTTGGTCTAGCAGGAAGTAATCAACTCTTGCACTCTCTTCAGCAGAACTAGAGTACAGGAGGTTGTGAATGTAGTTATTCAGGAAGTTTGGCTACATGGCATCTTGATAGAGTTTTGGATTCACACTTCACATTCAGTAGACATCTATTGTGACAACCAGAGTACCATAAAGATATCCAGTTCAGAAGTAGCAGACAAAGCATGTTGAAGTACACATGCATTACATTTGGGAACTAGTGCATGACAAGACTATCACACTACATTACTTCCCTACAGAGGAGCATATTGAAGATATTTTTACAAAGTACTTCATTGAAATGAGATTTGCTTACCTCATATCTCTTCTTGGTGTAAAGGCTTGACTCGTTGTTCCTGATTTCCTGCTTATTTTGAGGGGGTTATTTCCCATGAGGTTTTACCCATTTCCTTGGTTTTATTAAGCAATTATTATTTTTTTCATTTAGATTGAATGGGTGACCTTTGGTCTAATTTTCTAGGGCCCAGGTTGTCCAAAGTTAGGATTAAGGGTGTGTGTTGGGATTATTATTAATCCTTCCTTTGACCACATAGTTTAATTGTCTATTTTCCTAGCTTAAGAGGTATTCATCACTCCACTAATGCATGGGAAACACACCTAGGGGAGATGTGCCACTTACTGCACCTGATTAGATGAGTTTAGGTTCCCCATGGACCAATCCCTATAATTCAGGAACCCACTCTGAGTGCCACCAACAGTCTCCTTCAATTGACCTTGGTAGGTAATCAGTTATGTTAAGTTATGCTCCTATTACTATCAGTTAGATCACAATCAATTAACCTAGCCCTAGTTTACATGATTAAAGGGAATGTGGGCACCTTTTCTCACCTACCCTCATCAGTTATCCAAAGTTGCATTAGTGAGCTCCAGTGGTGATTTTCCCACAATGAGTTAGCTCTGGATTCAGTCCAAATTGATAGATTCGAATCCTATCTTAGGCATTCAAATTCTCCTATATGTATAACCATTGTATTACATATTAATTATTGATTCATGAATACAATCATATTATTCCAATTTTGTCCCATGTGTGTGCAATTTTGTCATGATTAATTGAATATTCTATGCTAAATTCTTCTCTCTTTTGCAACATTCTCTTCCATTTGAATTCATGCAGGCTGATGATCCTATGCTTCATAGAATCTAACATGGTATCAAAGATGAGGTCTCAGGTTCAATTCCCACGAGCTACACTGGAGGGGGGGTGTTGGAGTATCCATGAAATTGCATGGTATAACCACCACACATATGAGAATATAAAAATGTGGACTAACCGCCACTCTTGATAATAGGGCCTTGTGCTTGGTTTCACATGTTTACCAACATCTTCAGGTTTTGGTGTAACAAAAAACCTTAAAAATAGTCCCTAATATAATATCATGTAATGTGATTTCGAAATATCTCTAGTTGAATTCAGTTTTGTTAGGGTTATAAGTTGGCCCAGTCATGTTGGGAATTCAATTAATTTAAGGGTATAAATAGGGAGGCACTGTCCCTCATTTATACACACTCACACTGCCTCAAGTTCGCATGAGGGTAGAGAGAGAGACAAGGGGGAGAGAGAGATAGTTGTATAAGACTTCTTGTTATTGGGGTTTTCCATCTTGTGATATTGTCTTAGTGATAGAACTATTATGAGGAATTTTGTGGGGTTTTATCCTTTATGTTTCCCCCGATGAAAATTTGTGCCTTGTGTATCTTGTTGTGCTTGTTATTCTTTCAGATAAATATCCAAATAAAGTTAATTAGATTAGAAAAAATAGCATGATATCAGAGAATTCGGCCATCTCAAAATATTTGGCTTCCCTGTATACATACACATCCAAAAGGAGAAGAGGACCAAGCTTGATCCTTCATGTAATGTCCCTTTTTTGCAATTTTGGAGAAAAGTGCAATTCAGGAAAAAAATCGAGCTTAACTAGTCATGACTCTAGAGGGTTCCAACTTTCACCAAATGGTCCCAAATTTGAAAGGAAATGGTAAGGTGAGTCTTAAAACATACCAAGATGGTTTATGGATATTTTTTTATCATACTTTAGACCTCTGCAAACTTGTTTGGGGATGATGAAAAAAGCCAAAATTACTAGGAAATTGTGATGAAATCCCCCCTAGGGTGTAGGTCAATTGGGCTTCCCAACTCATTTATGAACCTCCCAAATTTGTAAGAAAAGTATGGGGACTGATATAATAAATCATGAGCTTTCATTACACAATTTTATTAGTTCTAAAAACTGGTTATAGAGATCCACATTCATTTGATAATTTTCAGTGAAACTACTTATGGGGCAATTGCATAACCAACTCGACTTTGACATATGAAAGGTAGAGTTAAAGGTTCAGATAAGGATGTGAAATATAGGGACCATATACAGAATAAAAATTGATTCCCCAATTATTAAACACCATACAAATCCCTTCATACAAATCTGGTATACAACTCATTCAGTATGGGAGTCAATTACATGAAAACTAGTGAATAAGTAACATGGAATTTGAAGAGTTTTTCATATGGATTTCTTGGATTTTGACCCATAGAGCATAGGGAAATTAAATTACAGAGTAAAAAATAATATATTGCTGTCACAAAATCATAAAAATCAGATAGCATGCCTCATGCAAATATGATACAAGACTCCTTCAAGATTGAAGCCAAAGTAATGGAAACTAGTGACTCAATGGCACTGGGAATGCAAGCTTTTCACACACGAGTTTATTGGATTTCAAGCAAAAAAACATAAGCAAATAAAATTATAGAGTAATAAATCATATATGTATTTTCCAATATCATCCAACTCATAGAATATCCCTCATACAAATCTGGTATAAAACTACTTCAAGATTGAAGCCAAAATCCATGAAAACTAGTGATACAATGGCATGATAATTCAAGCTTTTCACACCAAAGTTTATTGGATTTCGAGTTGAATAGCATATGGGAATGAAATTATAGAGTATTAAATAATACATGGCTTCCCCAAAATCATAAAAATCATATAAAATTCCTCATACAAATATGATATAATACCACTTCAAGATTGAAGCCAAATCCATGAAAACTAGTTATTTAAGAGCATGTGGAATGCAAGCCTTTCATACATGTATTTCTGATATTTCGACTTACAGATCATATGTAGATTATATTAAAAATTCATACATAATATACCCAAGCTTGGGCATCAAATATCCTCAACAAAGTGCAAACACCACTCCAACAAGTGCGTCATTAACATGAGAGTGTGGGGGAATGAAATGAAGGAATGAGAGAATGGGGAGATATATGGGAATTCGGCTGTATGGAAATTAAAATTGCAAATAAAACTCCTTAATTAATCTTCAATGAGAGTTCTGAATGGCCTCTCCATCAATCAACTTGGAAAGGAATCCAACTCCCTCAAAATTGGTTCACAAGCAGGGAGAGTGAACACTCGCCATGCAATGGACAAGCAAAAGCTCTCCAAAATGCCAAAGTCCAATTAACAAAGGATAAAAAGCTATTATCCCTCCTTAAATCCTTTTATTAACTTCATGAGGCCTCCTAAGGTCAAATTTACCTCCATGAGATTCCTCCAACTCATCTTAGTGGTTTAGTAACTCTCATGACACTTGTCTTCCTCTTCATGCTTCAATTCTTTCCCCAATTTGAATGGTTTCCTATAAATCCCAAATTCAACCTCTTGGTAGCTATTTTTATCCCTGTCATCTCATATTTTTCATATGTTGGAAATCAGGTCTGAATTTTTCATACTTGTCATAGAATTTTCCATCATTTGTTGTCATAGAGTGCATAGAATCTCCTTCCAAGTGGCACACCTTGTCTTCTACTATATTCCTCTTCCATGAGAGTTACCCTCCTTTACCAATTCGAATTCCTTAGCTCATTATATGATATTTGACACCACGCCACCATCCAATAATGTTACATTACCCATGTGTTCAATTTTGGATGAATATGATGCCAAATGTGTGGGGAATTTAGTCACCCAAAGGCTCCACAAGCTTTCAAGTGTCTTGATGAACCCATGCCACCTTATTTTTTATCATTTATAATTTATATTGTTAGAATATAATCCATTAGGGTTATATAATGTAAATAAATAAATAAATAAATAGTAGGAAGCCAAACAGGCTGAGCGGAAGGTGAAACCCAACCACCATGTGATTTGTATAAATATAGGCATTTGCATTGGAATAATAATCAATCGGGAGTTATTACCAACAAGTGGTATCAGATCTTGGCTATTTGCCTGCCATAACTCCTAGCTGCATTGCATGCCTGCCATTCTCCCTGTGTTATCAAAGTGCTTCCATAACTCCTGCATGTTGCCATTCTGCCCATTCCTGACATTCTGCTTGCCAGTCCATTGCCAGAATGCTTCATCAGTCTGCCAGTCAAGTCGCATGCATTGTCTGCATTACAATTCCTTCATGATTGAGTTTGTGTGCTGCGATTTTGTAGAGGAAACCAACCCTAATCCAGACGCGTTTTGTTGTGTATTATTCCATAAGCTGCGATCTCTGCGTTGTGTATTATTCATAAGCTAGGTAACCTACGCGTGATATACACTACCATTTAGATCGAATCTCAGACTAAGCCCACCAGATGGAACCCTGGAACTAGCCTTAGTTTTGGCTGTGAGGACTATCTAGAACTCACTGAGAGAAATAAATTTGCATCCACTCGTTGATTCAAAACCCTAATTTCTGAGAGCATATTGCTGTTGCGACCATTGCTTCACGCATTTTTTAGGGTTTCGTGTTGAAAAGAGAGAGAGAGACAATGTCCTCTCAAAATTCCAATGCCAATTCAAGTTTGAGGTAGCTCGTCTTTACCTGAGCCTGCAAGTGGTCTCACAGAGAGCTGCTATCTACATTTGATCATGAAGAATGCTGCGTGAAGGCACTCTTGCTGACTGCGTTAACAATCTTTTGATGCGGCATGGAGACCTACGTGGAGTATGCTGCGTGGAGTATGAGCCTTAAGGTTGCTGTCATTTGATGCTTGTGTGAAAGCTGTGCGTTGAGTGTTGGGAGAGCAGTGACCCATGTTGTGATACTTTCATATTTTGTGAGCTGCGACTCATGTTGTGAGAACTGCGACCCATTCCTCCTGAGAGTTTATAATCTGAAGATGCTGGAGATAGCTACCTGCCTGCATTGGACTAGAGATAGCTGCGTTGATATATAATGCGTTGGAAATATAGACTGCGTTGATATCTGTTTTTTCAAGACTGTGTTGATACCCAACGTGTGACTGTGAAGATTCAAGAGCATGGAGGTAAATATTGCTGATAAAATATTTTGTGACCATTTCGGCTATCACAAACCCTAAATCCTGCCATATATTGCATTGATATCACACATATATTGCGTGAAGGAGAATCGCTGTTGGAGATTGATATATCACAGCACTAAATCATTTTTTGGAAATTTTTTCTTTGCGTAGACGTTGTTTCAATTGTTTCCAGCAAGCTTCTGAAGGAGAAAATGCTTAAAATCCCTAACGCATGTCACATAAAAGCTGCATGTGAAATTTCAGAAAATAGTCCATCTGCATTCTCGTGAATGAATCCAATCACCACGAGCAAATAGTAAACCATCTTTCGACAGTCCATTTGTATTGATAAGTGCTAGCTTTTGAAAGAAGTCTTTTGTGGTTGTGCGAGAAACTTTACTTGTATGCTGGTCAGTTTGTTGGTAAAATGATTAGTGTATGGTGATTTCTATGCTCCCGAAGAGAACATGGGGATAATTGAGAAATGCTTTTGGAAGAGTTGTTATGGAGCTATTGTGAATGCGACCTCCATTATTTATGCTTAATGATTGCAAAAGAATTATAATATTGCCTATCAGGCTTTAATTTGCATGGTGTTGCAGAATTGATTTGCATGCTGCTATAAAATTGTTTTTAATAAGTGCTGTAGAATTGTTTTAATAGTGCTGCAAAATTACTGGTGCTGCAAAAAGTGAGTTTGCATACTGGCGTAGAATTAAATTTGTGCTGCAGAAGTGTATGAAGACCTTCATAGTGTACATATTTTCTTGAAATGCATAGTGTATATGCAAGACTACCTGCGTTGGAGATTGCGGTGTATTTGTTGCCTTGAAGACTTCTACGTTGGAGACTACCTGCGTTGGAGATTGCTGTGTTGCTACAGCCTGTTGAAGACCTACTTGAAGACCGATCTCAATATTCAATAATTCTGAATACTGAGACTGATATATTGCATTGTGATACTAAGACTGATATATTACTACTGACTGATATATTTTGTATTGAAGAAGCCTGTGTATGCTATAAACTTGCATTGTATTCACCTTGGCAGAGACTGTAGACCTGCAAGGTTATTTTTTCATTTCTCTTTCTCATATCAAGTTTATTATTGTAAATTACACTAACGGTTGTAAAGATGCACTCTTTGGCATCTAGTATTGGTGCTGCCCTAGCTGGCAAAGACCAATCCAAAGACCCTTCCAAGGGGGATTGCAGCAAGAGAGGACGAAGAAGAAGAAATTTTAGAGGCAGAGGGGGCAAAAATAACTTCACCAAAAGATCAGATTTGCAGTGCAAGTGTTGTGGAAAAACTGGGCACACATTAGATCAGTGTTGGGCTTCATGGGACTCAATCAAAGACAAGCATAACCAGAAGACAGATGACCAAGATGCTAGTAAATTTTCTGATTCTTGTATTGTTGCACATTGTAATCTTGGAATTAATGAAATGACTTCACTTTCATCTTATAAAGATTGTTGGCTTCTTGATACTGGTGCAACATCACACATGACATTTAGAAAATACTGTTTTGAAGAACTGAATGAAACAATAGATGGCATAGTTTACTTTGCAGATAAGTCAAGTATTAAACCAAAGGGAATGGGCACCATTCAACTGAAAATTCCTGGATTCCCTGATTTCTTGTTGAAGAACATTATTTATCTTCCAGAGTTGCAGAGGAGCCTGCTGTCCTTGGTGGAGATTCGACAGCAAGGCCATTCCATCCACATGTTTGATGGAATCGTTGAAATAAGAAAGTCCTCTAACAACCAAGCCATCATGACTGGATACGAAGATGGAAAGTTGTTGAAGCTCAAGGGTTCATCTGCAAGATTTCAGAACTATGCCTACCTCTCTCAGCATGGAGAAAGTAATATGTCATCTATCTCATTGTGGCATGCAAGATTTGGTCATTTGAATTATAACAGTCTTCGTTTATTGAGAAAGAATGGTGTATTTGATTTTCCCACCATTCCCAAAGAGAAGAACAAATGTGATGCATGTATACTAGGGAAACATAGTAAGCTGCCATTCCATGAATCTAATTTCAGAGCAAGTAGGAAA
>LPNX010521464.1:9634-61603 GCA_001517045.1 Pseudotsuga menziesii
TGGGAAGGCCCATGGTAAGCTCTTAAGTATGGCTGCTTGTTGATCAAGTCTGTATATATATTTTAGATTTTCTTGACAGGGTTAATAAGATTAATCTAACAAGTTTATAGTAAGAATTCATTTAAAATAATGAATAAAACCAATGTTAAAAACTGGATAGAATAAGGATCAAATCCAGAAACCCTTGTCTGCCATTTCAAATCTATGCATTGGATGCATGCAAAGTCGTGGCAGCACGAAAAAAATGCTAGCAAAGAGATGCATATAGATAGCCACATGGCCACTGCAAAAGTACAACTCCATGAACCAATGCATTTTAATACTAAACTTAAATGATGCTGTAATTTTTTTTATCACGCGGACGGAATTTTTGAAGCACAGTTCATTTTATTTTGCAGAAACTAATACCATAGTGTGTCAAAATACCGTATCATAGAACATAATGATAGGGTTTCAAAATTTGCAAGATCACTGGAGATATCAATAAATCACCTGAGATCACCACCATAAATTGATCATTTTTGCCAGAAATTATCACATTATATTGTATTATTCTACCCCTATTTCGAGGACACTATTCAAACATGGAAGAGAAGAATGTTGTCACTATATCATCGAATCAAGCATTGATTGCGCAAAGCTCCAAACTCTACCAGCCTGCTTCATGTGCCGCAGATTACCAAAAATTAACAGAACACAATGGTTGATTGCGAACCAAGCATAGTGAAACATTGAAGACAACCAATGAATTCACAAGATTTCAGTTGCCATGACTTTACCAGATCTCAATTAAACTTCTTCTAATAGATTATCAAGAAACGTTCACTCCATTCGCCATATTGAAAGAGGGAAACGGTTGAAGTCTTCATTTCATACAAAGACTGTCCACCACGTCAACAGAGAATATAGACTCAAAGTTTTATTTTGATTTGATTTTTCATCTTAGTTGTTATTTTTAGGTTTCTTAAATAAATTATTTGTTTTGTAGAGTTCTAAAAGAAGGATCTGGATTCTCATCACCACGGAATTCGAGTTCTAAGAGAAAGTAAAGGAATATATTCAGATATCGTCAACATAAAAGAGGGACTAAGACCCAGTTCATCTCATCCAAAATACAAAGCAAATGACAAAACCTAGTTCATTTCATTGAAAATGCAGAGCAACGGACATAAACACAGTTCATTTGGCTTAAGATACAAACCAAAGGACATAGACCTAGTTTATTTTATTGGAAATGCAAAGCAACATATAGTCAATTCGTTTTATTGAAAATGCAAAGCAAGTGACATAGACCTAGTTCACGTTAAATACAGGTACTTGGTTCATTTCAGGTTCATTTCATTGACAATGCAAAGAAAATAGCAGAAACGCATTTCTTTTAAAAAATACAAAGCAAAGAATTGCGTACAGTGAGCAAAACTGGACTTTGGGCGAAATGATCAAAAGTAGTCATATCCTTGCCCCTACATCCCCGCGATACACAGCGGGACTCGATCATTGACGGTGGCATCTCTGATCAAATATTGGGCCACAACCTGTATTATATTGACTCAAGTCACCACCAACTCCCTCTGCACAGTGGTGTTATAGTAGGAGGGTTGTGCCATCCTTCAATTCCAATACATATTTTTTTGTTATGCTAAACCATTTAATGAGCTCGTGTTTCAATAAGCAAGATTTCCAGGTGTCCAGCCTTCCATCCATTCTATTCTTTCAGCGATGCTTTGCCATATATTAAAAAAATAACTAACACTGTAACAACAGTGTGCCCACCGTAATTTCGTCCACATAGGGTAGGATGTAATTCGATTATATGTATGTCAAGGAGAGCACCAATGGCTCCCATGGCCTAGGCCATTTCAGATCATAATCTTAGATTTTTGTTGTGAGATTTTTTTAATCTTCCAGATATAGATTTAAACTGATCACCTGTTTTTTTTAATTTTTTTAATTTTAGTTGAATGGATATTACACATTAGGCAGTCCCCTTTCACTAGTTTGTTTTAAATAAAAGCTCAAAATTTATATCGTCTTTGTGTTTCTTTTGGATCTCTGTTGCTTAGAGATTTATATACATTGACGCTTTTCACGTGGATACTTTAGTCTTAGTCTTCTTGGAGATCATAGAGATTTATATACATTGGTGCTTGATTTATGTACATTGATGCTTTTCAGGTGGATACTTTAGTCTTAGTTTTTTTTTGAAGATCATTAAAAAATGTTAAAAAACTACAATTATTAAAAAAATACAACCAATACTTTATTCAAATATCCATTAATAGTATTTTATATATTCAAAATTGAGATGCTCTAAATCTATATCTATAGGTCTGTATATTTCATCAAATATCCACTAATGGTATTTTATACAATAGTAGTATTTTATATATTCAAAATTCAGATGATCTAAATATATAGATCTGTATATTTCATGCCTGTAATTGATTACGTTTGTAGACAAACTTTATAAATCACAGGTTCAATTCACAAGCCAAATTGAGATGATAGGACAGATCCAGAAGTCAAAGACTCTATGTGGGGCTTTGAGTAATAGTGGATTATGGAAGACCTCTGCTAGCACACAAAAAATGTGAAGTTTGATTATGGTAGTATTTTTGTGCTTGACTGCATGTGTTATTTGCTATTTCTGATGGGTGGTTGTTTTTACCATAAATCATGATTGTGAATGGAGGAGGAAACATAAAAATTTGTTGCAAAGCATCTGACATTTCAGAGGTATCAGTGGGTGGAGATATGTTCTCAGAATCTCCCACTTTGGCTTGAGACTTGCCTGCTTTAACTGCAACAAAGGCTATCTGAAGAGCGCCGAAGGATGGCACACAACTGTGAGTTAATCCTTGAAGCTTGAAGTCAGATATTCAGACCACTTTTTAATTGATTTAACTTGATGAAAGAGGGACATTTGTTGCTGCATTATGAGATGGGAGATATTGTCTAAATTGAGTGCCTAGTGCCTGAGAAGAGAACAAGCTCGAAGTCAGATAATCAGACCACTTTTTAATTGCTTTAACTTGATGAAAGAGGGACATTTGTTGCTACATTATGAGATGGGAGATATTGTCTAAGTGCTTGGTGCCTGAGAAGAGAACGAGGTGGAAGATCTTGTCTATGTTGATCTGCCAACTTCATTATTCAAATTCTGTAGGTGACTATAAAATGCTTGGAAGATAAACTATGATTATCAAGAATATGAGAAACATAAAGATAAAATGTGATTATCAAGAATATGAGAAACATAAATGGAGTATATAATCTGTAGCTTTGCTTGAAAGATAAACTGTGATTATTAAGAATATGAGAAACATAAATTTGGAATATATAAACCTCAGTATAGAAATATAACTGCTCTCATCGAAGCTATATAAAGGATATTTCAAACTTATTACAGTAATAGATAGAAGGATCTTACTCTTATTCAAAAAGAAAAGTTCTATAAATTCATGTTAAGTGTAAATATTAGATATTGAAAAATATATAAACCTTCTGTATAGAAATATAATATAATTGCTCTCATCGAAGCAATATATGGTATATTTAAAACTTATTAAGTAACAGAAGGATCTTACTCTTATTCAAAAAAAAAAGTACTATAAATTCATGTTAAGTGTAAATTTATTATATATTGAAAAATATACAAACCTTCAGTATAGAAATATAATTGCTTTCATGGAAGCTATATATGGGATACTTAAAACTTATTAAAGTAATAGAAGGATCTTACTGTAATTCAAAAAAAAAATACTATAAATTCATGTTAAGTGTGAATTTATTATACATGGAAAAATATCATAAAAATTGAAGAAATGCAAATCTCTTCTCTTTTATATATATATGTATATATTTATATTTATTTATTTTTTTATCAACTTTTTATAAAATTTAACAACAAAATATGTCAATTTGAAGAAGGTAGGTAATCCTTTGTTCAACATAAATATGTGATAGTAGAAATTCCATTTGAATGTGTTTAATGAATTGAGGGAAAAACCTCAAACTAAAAAAGGTAGGTTATACCTGTCTAGGGCGGTGGATATGCCTTCCGCTGCAACCCACAAACAACATACTTGAGGTTACTAAACTGTAGCAAAGTGCATATATTATATTGTGAACTAAACACAGGAAAATTATAACTTATTGTACCTATAGCTTGGGAGAATTGTGATAAACAAATCCACTGCAACCCTAGCTATGTAAGGGTAGATTAAAAAACAACCTTCATATAAGAAAGGGTCGTGACGACGGTCACCAAAAATATACAATCATAGTGTCAACAAAAAATTATAATGCCTTTCATTATCAAAGAGTTTGAGCAATAAAAAACGTCAACTCAATAGAGATTTGACTTGCTACTTGGGATTTGTTGATGAACCAAGCCGAGCTGAAGATAAAGTAGTAAGAAATATTAGCGCTGCTCGTTTCTAGACAAACCATATACCTGCCATCAAGCTGAGACCTTCACGAGTTAGGAGGTCACCAAAAATTTGCAATCATACTGTCAACAAAAACTTATAATGCCTTTCATTGTTAAAGAGTTTGAGCAAATAAAAAAACCTTAACTCAATAGGGATTTGACTTGCTAATTAGGATTTATTGATGAACAAAGCCGAGCGGAAGAGAAAAGATTAAGAAATATTAGCGCGACTCCTTTCTAGACAAACCGTATACCTGCCATCAAGCTGAGACCTTCGAGAGTTAGGAATTTGACAGAAGGAGTTAGATATTAAATTTTATCCTAAAATTTCTAGAAAAATAAACATATTATAAATCACTATGCAACAATTCTTATACATGTATAAGCCATTAGAATTCATGCTTTAAGTTAAAATATTTGCTATCTAAAGGATGTTATAAGTACGATTCAGATTTCCGGAAATCCTACAAATTTACCACAAATATTTTCCACTTAACACAAGGTTGCATAAATTTCTCCGGGAATCTTCCTCACACCATGTGTAGGAAAAACACTGCAGTAATGATACTTTTTCACGTTCCAAAGTTCCAAGACCAAGGAATGAGTAAAGGCTATGGCAATATTATCATATACAATACATGTAAAAGAGGAAGACACAACAAAATGCTTAGATAACTGGAGCATTCTATGGCAGAGATAAAAGCTTTAGAGGTAGTCATAAACATGATCACCCACTTGCATGCTGCTGCCTGTCATGGAATAGCCTGTCCACCCACCACCAGTAAAACTACACATATATCTTAGATTCATAGTTCACTATGCCACGGAATAACAAGAATGTAATAAATACAACAGAAAAATGACATGAATGAATGAAGAATTTGCATAACCAATTTATTCTAAGACGTCCGACAGCAGTTTCTGACTCAAAGCTATACAATTAATCTATCAGTACTCGTTAATAAGTAGGAGCATTCATCCTTTGGTGGAATGACTTACGAGAGTGGCAAGGGGCTGGAGGACGTTGCAGGTATTCTGAAGATTTGCTGCTCTGTCCAGCACCTCCTCCTCCTTTTCTCGTTCGAGCCCTTCACGAAGCACCTCCTCCTCCTCTTCCCGTTTGAGCCCTTCACAGCGGCTGTGGTAGTGGCGTTGATTAAGTGGTGTATCCTCCTGAGAATTAGAATTCATGGATGATAAAGATTGATCTACCGTTTGCTGTATGGCTGGGAATCGACATTGGGGAGACATTCTTTCCAATTCCTCTCGGCATCTTTGTCATGGTTGGTCTCTTGGTTGCTTAAGAAATAAAATCTATAACCAAAGTCAGCTCTCGTATGGCACAATAATACAGATTCAATATACACATTAATATTGTTATTATCCTGCAGGGTTGATTCCCTGGCCAACATGCCGTAAATCTTGGCTCTCTCAGGTATTTCCCAGATTCGACTCGCTCTATTGCTCGTAAGGGAAACTAGACCAGAACGACGCGGCAAATTGCATTGTTGCTGTTGCTGTTGAAACCACAAAGGGGTCTCTTTGTTATCTCCATGAACTGCAGAGAATTTATGATATTTTCCATGATAAGCTTTGAGAAAGCTTTGAGGATTGGGTAGTAGAATGCTCGGCGGGAGAAGAAAGAAACAGATGCCATGCATGCAAGCTTCTGAGTCTCCACGTCCCAACTAAACACAATAATTTACAACCATCATGGAGCTTTATTAAAAGCATACATTCGAAAATGTGATCGTGGCCTCACCTTAGACAGCCACGGGTCTGTTGAACCTGAACGGAGGACAGTCCAAGATGACAGACATAGCAGGTCAGTTGCATTTAAGTAGGATGTAAGAGAATGTCAGGTGCAGAAATAAAAAGTTGTTTGAACAATAAGAGGTGACAGCCATAGCAATCAATGCGTGCTTACGCAAGCTTGTCGTCGGGTCTTAGGGCATGAAGTCCCACGCCTACGTCACCTATATAAACCAAGAAATAAAAAGTTGTTTGAACAATAAGAGGTGACAGCCATAGCAATCAATGTGTGCTTACGCAAGCTTGTCGTCGGGTCTTAGGGCATGAAGTCCCACGCCTACGTCACCTATATAAACCAATAAAAAGCAAGATAAATCAAAATTCAAATAATTCCCCAAAAAAATTTGATACAAATTATAGCAAAAATTATATTTTTTTTTTAAAGTTGCAACAAATTACTTCAAATAATCGCCTTGAGCGATTCATATATATCCTCTTATCGGGGACATAACAATCGATTAAACCATCAATATAACAAGAATGTATAAAAGTAAATAGTTACTTTCATATAATTCTATCAATAATGTATATGCATTTCTTTTAGGAATAATGGTAAGTCACAAGTTTAATTACATATCCCCAATTTGAGAAAATAATTCCCCGTATTTAACGAATAAGTATCAAAATCTATGTTAAACATAAAACAACAACAGTTATGAAGATATCATACATATTCCAATAACTTAAATATATATGAGTGGAAGACTTAAGAATAAATTCATAACGAGTAAATAAGACAATAGTTCCAATTTGCATAACATACAAAAAAAAATAACATCATTCATTACATCACCCGTAAAAAGGGTTTTCCACCACCGCCACCTTTATTGTGGTGTGGATATCCTCAATTTATTTAAATCCAAAATGGTTTATACTATTTCTACAACTAAAGATCTTCTAGTTAAGTTAGTTCATTCTGGGTTTCCGTTACATTCAATATTTTAATGTGAAATGTATATTAATTTAGTTTAAAATGATTTTATTAATATATTAGTTCACGTGCAATACTATGTGTTTGTAAACCACTAAACATAAACCCATTTTAACAAGCACTTTATTTCTCTTTCAGCACTTTATTTCTCTTTTATTTCCTTTATTCAACCCATAGGTGGATATCTACTCCTATGTTAATAAAAGTAAATTAGACTTATCCAAAACAAGGCAAGTAATAATAAGATAATAATAAAATGAGTTTTAACTAAATTTGATTCTAGATCCATACAAATAAGTATTTAACTTATTCAAAACATTGTAAAGTCAACAAAGGGAAATATATTTTATATTTTTAACCAATTAATGAACTCAAAATGCTTTTCTTAATCACAATGCAAATTTTGGTTATAGTGACGACGACTAATTCAAAAACATCTATTTTTAAGATCAAACCATCAAATGAGCCAAAATTTGTGCCAAAACAAATGTATGAGTAAGTAATAAAAAGTAATATAGTGCTTAACTCAAAATTGACAAGTTTGTTTTAATTTTTTTTTTATTCTTTTTAAGGACATAATGTTTTGTAGTAAAAGGGCTTAAGGTCCACCAAGTTAGATCAAGGTCAAAATCAATTCAATTGGTGAAACGGTGTGGCGCACCATACACAAATTTAAGAGGTTTTGCAGGTTGTAGTAATGTAGTCATGTTAATCTTATTCAATATTTAAGTTTGCATTCACCGTTAGTGAAAGCTTCAGTTGATGAGAATTTAGTTAAGTGTCAAGTTTGTGGCAAAGTCAGGAGTCTCAACAAAATTAGGCCGTTAGTGTTTTGGAAGTTGACAAGTGACAACAACTAAGTGGATGTCAGAGTACACATATAAGGGATGAAAACAAGTATGTTCAAGGGAAGGCCCAAGCTCGATAGCATATCCGAGTAAGTCACTGAGAGATGATCATAAGGTAAATCGAGAAATGCTCTGACATTGCATTTTTGATACAAAAATCAAAGTGTGCTTATCGAGGTAAAAAATGTTCGCTAAAAAAAACTCCACGATGATAAGTCTGATCATCGAAGTAGTGCTTTCAGAGATGTTAAGGGGATGCCTCAAAGAATACCCCAATTTGAAGGTTTCAACGAGTTGCAGTTCATTCCTTAGTGTTTTAGGAAAACGTCTCCGAAAAAAGTCTCGATGGGGCAAGTCTCTGGTGACTATTAGAGTATGATCATCAAGGCGGTAAATAGAAGAACTTTCTTAAGAATTCTAATCTTGTTGAGCCATACTTAGTCAAAATTTTACGAGGGGTTATAAGCAATATGAAAGTCACGTTAGATATAAAGGAAGACAATAAATGTAGAGCTAATCTTTTTTCAAATCCAAGTTAAACGGTTATTCTCATAAATCGCCAAAGGTTTCAGTCATAAGAAATGTCGAGGTGTTCAAGTATATGTCAATCATCAAAGCATGGAGTCACGAATCAAAGTAAATACATGTTTTATAGATAAATCAATGACTAAATACATGACCAATCAATCCCAATATTAAAATATTCAAAGTGAGAAAGAAAATAATATATTAATGAAAATCATAAGACGTCATCAAAAGTCGGCAACCAACTCAACTAAATGAACTTCAAATCAAGGATCAAAGTGAAACATAAGAGTTTATTATTGCAAAAGGGTAGTAATTTTAAATTTTAAATGGGCGGCCTTTATTTTTGCTCAAAAATGAAGGGGGAGTTATTGCGGGCACATCACATTCACAAGGATGGTCATCAAAAGGCCATATAACATATGCAAGAAAAATGGGTAGACAAGTATTTGGTTCGAGCACAAAGGTGGAAAAAAAACTAAAGGCAAGCAAGGAGAAATAAAAGCTCAAACAACAAGCGGTTCAAAGAGCTTGTGGTTTGGCATTGCAATGACTCTCTTGTAAACCCCCTTCTAGGATTTATTATAATTTCATCCATAAGAGATGGACTAAGATTATATTTCATAGGCTGGTAGCTTGAAAAGCGAATGAAATACATGATAAATATTATTTTGTTGATATTTACTCCTCCTTCACACCTCACTAGAGCATACTTATTTCGTGGATAGTATCAATTCAACTTCTTCTTATAATCAAATCCTAGGTGGAATCCCAATCCCTATGCTAGATATGTACTGCTCTGATCACCTTTTTCCTCATTTGTCTTTAACTAAATGAAGTGGAAAGAAGAGTGGTACTTTCACAATTACAAAGCATATTAGTTATGGTTTGGTTATTAGAGATGAATATCCATAGGTGTAATGTACCTAAGGTAGTGAGTAGGCACACTAGCTCAGAGACAAGCAAAAGGACTATATTTTTACCCAATTGAATTCTAGCACCTAGGGACTTTTCCAAATTCCATCCCAAGCAAACACAGGGATGTGATAAACTCAATATGGATTGTATAATGCATTTATAGGTCTGCAACATATAAATTAGAAAGGTTTATATTCCATACATTCGACATTGGCACATTCTTTTAGTGCATCACACTTAGGACGACCCTTTGGCAAAGCCAAAGACTCTGAGGCAATATCCTTAAAAATTATGTGGAAGCTAACTATTTTTTGAGCTACATTGGATGTATCTAGACCTTAGGTAGAATGATATAAACATCCCCAACCTGCTATGGACTCAAATTGACTTGGCAATAAAGGTCAAACAATGAAAAAACAAACTAGGTGTAAAGAACAAGACTTGGACTAGAGAGTGAGACAATTTCCAAACCAATTCCAATGGTATCAAAGCATCCCTAAATTATATTCTACAAATATGGATAGACTCAAATACATTTGATTTAACCATACGAACCTTCATATCAGACTTTAGAATCCTAAGAAACAATTAAATGCTTTAAAGCAGGAAACTAGTCAAATTTCTCTACCATAGCGCCCTCAGTGAAAACAATGATTTTCAAATGGAATTCCAAGATCTTGATCCTACAATAAATCTTGTAGAATAGTCCAAATATATGTATTTTAACATAAATATACCACAATTAGAATCTCATGTGTGCACACAACAATTAATTAGTGTAAAACTTTCAGGATATCAAATATTCACTAGGATTGCACACATAGTAAAATGAATTACATGATTGAGAGTAAGAAAACAATTATTTAATATTGGATGAACAAATAGAATAGGAGTACATCATGTTACATCACACTAATGGCATATAACCAACTGCTATAGATCACAAAAGGCACAATCCCTCAATTCTTTTCTTCACTGGCCAAAACACATTGTACTTGATATATTGCTGCTATAGGATTAATAACACATTAGCTTGAAATTGGACCCCACCATATAATAGATCAAACCAGACTTGCAATTAAACTCTAATGGCTGCAATAATTTCCATGAAAAGGAATGGATGTCCTCTTCCTTGAAGTTTAGTTGAATCCTCAACTAGTGTGGTTGAATAGAAGGGGCACATCTCTGAAGTCTCGAAAAGCTCAGAGCTCTTTAATTCAATATTCAAACTAGAAAAAAAATTGAATGGGTGCGTTCATCCTCTTTTTATAAGTTCTATTGTATTCTTTGATAAGATGCATTACATGTGGACCACTAGCCTCATCCATTGCACCCTCGTTGGCTAATTTAGGACCTACAACTTTATGTCATTCTTTCCTTGATTTCTTAACTTTCCTACTTTAATATGGTTTTCATGCTTTTGGTAACTCTTGCTTTTCCTTGATTTTTTACTACTTTCATGCTTTTTAGCGCTTTCCTGTTTTCTGGTGATTTCTATTTTTTTAGTTGCTTTCTTGCTTTTCACTCCTTTTCTTCCAGTTTCCTTTGTGGATGACAACTCATAGGGTCTACCTAATCTCCTATGCGCCTTTTGGGCCACCTAAGCATTTACAAATCATATAACAGTTATTAATAACTAAATATTCAAAACTATAGACTGCATCACTTCTACATCATATATTTTAATTTATTCAAAACAACCAGTAAAAATTTATTTCCTAACTAATTTATTTAATTTCCTCCTGAACCCATGGAAATTGAATGGGTTAGAGGATTGAACAAGGAGTCACTAGGGATGGGACATTACAATCCTCCCCACCCAAGATTGCTTGTCCTCGAGCAATTTCAATCCTGTATGTTGTAAGACCCTACTCACCTTCCCATGTGGCATGTTCACTTGGTAAATACTTCCTTTGAACAAGGTACTCTTTGATGGTCGTATTTCTCAGCTTCCTCATTCTTATCTACAAAATATTGTGTGGAACAAGTATCATGTGTACTTCATCATCAAGTGGAGGAATCTCCTTTGAAATTGCCACTTGCTTCCCAACTGCCTTCTTAAGACAAGATACATGGAACGCATTGTGTATCTTGCTTCCTACAGGTAACTCCAACTCATAAGAAACTTCACACTCCTCACAACTCTATATGGTCCATAGAACCTTGGTTGCAACTTTTCATCCCCCCTTTATCTCAAGGAAGATTGTCTATAGGGTTACAATCTCAAGTATACCAAGTCACCTTCTTGGAAGGTCCTCTATGTCTTATGCTTGTATGCATTCATCTTCTATTGGTTTTGAGCAACCTACAAATTGTCCTTGAGTGATTTGAGAATTCCTTGACTCTCTTGGAATACTTATCCTTTTGGGCCCTACAATCGCCAAAAATTAGATCTGCAAATGTAGTAGCATCATACCCTTACAAAGCTTTGAAAGGTGACATGCCAATGGATATGTGGAAAGTTATGTTGTAGCAGAATTATCCTAAATGCATAGTATGTGATCAATGATTTTTGCTACCCTGTGACATAGTTCTTGAGGTATCTTTCAAGCCATTGATTCACCCTTTCAGTTTTTTCATTAGTTCGAGGGTGATGACTTGTGCTAAGGTCCGAGCTTGTTCCAACTAGCTTGAACAACTCTTGCCAAAATGCACTTGTGAATTTGTTATCCCTATCACTTAATATGGTTTTGGGAAAACCATCCAACTTGAATACTTCTCGAAAGAAGAGACCAACAACTTGACTTGTTGTCATAGTGGATGTAACAACAAAAAAATGTGGAATTTTTTTTATCCTATCAACCACAACAAAAATTAAATCTTTACCTTGAACCTTTGGTAAGCCAATGATGAAATCCATGGAGATACTCTCCCATTTTTTCTCTGGAATGGGTAGAGGTTTCGATAGGCCAACAATATGTATATGTTCTACCTTATTCTGTTGGCATGAATTGCACTCTCTCACATGCTTCAACACATCATTCTCGAGGGCCTTCCATGAGAACCTCTCTCTTACCTTTCTATAAGTCTTCAAGAAGTCGGTATAACCAATGTCCAAGTGTGCATCATGAGCAACTTCTAAAATTTTATTTTTTAAAACCAATTCAGGCACCAAGAATATTTAGTCCTTGTTGTGTATGTATTGATTACGAACCTTGTATGCATCATCATGTATTAACCCATCTAATAACTCACATGAAAAATTATTCTTAGAGTACTCAATAACTAGTTGCATTTTCTGATCAACATGAAATTCCATTAAAGAGAGAGTTGGATTCCTAGAAAGAGTATCTACAACTACATTCACTTTCTCTTTCTTGTACTCTATGTCAAAGTCATAGGCTTGAAATTTACTTACCCATTTTTTCTACATGTCATTAATCTCTTTCTGTGTCAAGAAATGCCTTAGACTATTGTGATCAGTCATGACAACAAACTTGCTTCCCACCAAGTATTGTTGAAACTTGGACAATGCATGCATAATGGCCAACATTTATTTATCATAGAATGGGTAGTGTCTTCCATGTGTCTACAAATTTCTTCTCTCAAAATCAATGTGACGGTGCATATTTTACATCAAAACTGCTCCAATGCCTTCACCAAAAGCATCACACTCAAGCATAAATGGTTTAGTGAAATATGGTAAGGAAAGAAGTGTGAAAATACTCATTACATTATTCATTCTATTGAAAACCTCTTTAGCTTTCTCCTACCAACAAAATGTTTCCTTTTTTGTAAGATTAGTAAAGGGTGTAGTTAATTGTGATAACCCCTTGACAATTTTTCTGTAATAGGTGCAGATGCCAAGGAATCCTCTCAACTAAGTCACATTCTTGGGGCTTGGACAATTAAGAATAGTCTGGATCTTTTCCATGTGGAATTTTACCCTTTGTTTTCGAATCACATGACCAAGATATAGTAAATCTGTCATTCCAAACTCACATTTGGACAACTTTACATACAATGATTATTCTTCCAAAATAGTTATTACAACTTCCAAATGATGCAAGTGCTCTTCCCAATTATTGTTGTAAATTATACTATCATAAAAGAACGCTAACACATACTTATTGAATCTGCTTAGCAAATACCCTATTCATTCAATATTGGAATGTAGTTGGAGCATTAGTCAAGCCAAAGGGCATGACTAAAAATTCAAAGTGTCCATAATGAAAACAGAAGGCTATCTTCTGTATCTCTCCCTCTCTCATTATGATTTGATGGTAACAAGAACGAAGTTCTATCTTAAAAAAGAACTTGGCCCCATGTAGCCCATCCATCATCTCATAAATTCTTGGAATTGGGTACTAGTTCTTAATGGTTTTCTTGTTTAGGGCTCTGTAATTTATGCACATCCTCAACGTTCCATATTTCTTCTTCACTAAAACCACTGAAGATGCAAAAGGAATCGAACTGGGCCCGATGAGTCCTAATTCATTAAGTTCCTTTATATTCCTCTCAATTTCATCTTTGAGCTTCTTGGGGTGTTTATATGGGAAGTTCATGATGGGTTGTGTTCCCACCTCCAATTCGATTACATGTTCCACCCCTTTATCTGGTGGCCTGCCATGTGGAAGGCCTCCAAGTATCTTCTCATGCTTTCATAGCAATCCCTTGATGTCTTTAGGGTGTTGTGAAATATATATGGTGGTGAATTTAGTGGTTATAAGGCATTCATCAACCCATTCAATGTCTGCATGCCTCTAGGTTGATCTCCTAATGTGTGAAGATACCACTTAATTGGTATAGGTGTTGATGCCTTTAAAAACTATCTGCTTCCCATCATGAGCTTTAAACCTTATTTGAGGCACCTTATAGTTCATGGAATGCTCCCCAATGGAGTACAATCATTTCACTCCCAACACCAAGTTGGTGTCGGCCACATTAACAACATAGAAATGATTTGTCAAGGTATAATATCCTATGGTTACTTGCAGCTTTGGAATCCATCTAGTACAATCCATGGAGTTATTACCTGGTATGATGACTGGGAAACCTTCAAATTTTTCAATATGAAACTTCCTTCTATTTGAAATCAATGAAGTTATAGGTAACACCTTCATCAACCCAAACGGTAACTCTTTGTCCTTGAATCACTTCCTTGAATATGAGAGTGTGGAAGCAAGGTATTCCTGCCAATACTACAATTTTGTTACTTATTGGTGGTAGTTGTTCTTCATATATTGTCTCATAGCCACCACCTCCTTCAACTGGTTCTTCCTCCTCCTCCTCCTTAGCTTCACTCTCTAAGAATACCTCAATGTAATGTGCTTTCCCTTAAGCACACTTGTGTCTTGGAACCCATAGTTCCTGGAAAGCGAAGCATAGCTTCCTTCTTCTTAACTCATCTCGATTTATGTAAGTGTTCTAGTTCTTAAAGGTGCCAACAGAATTCCTTAGGAAAGGTCTTTGATTCTTGAACTTGGTAGGTACAGTATCCTTGGGAGGAAACTTTTCTCTTGGTATGGCATCATGTATATCTCTTGTTCTTGTCATTGCATCATGTAAGGTGGATGGTATATAGGATTTAACCAACCCTTTCAATGGCTCCATTAATCCTTCAATGAATAAAAGGATCAAGTGAGACTTGGATATGTTCATGACCATCATAGATATCTTTTGAAACTATGAAATATATGCCTCAGGAGTCTCGGTCTGTATTAAGTGCACTATCTCTCTAAAGGGTATTTCAGGATCTCTACAATCAAATATATTTGCCAGCCTCCTAGTGAAATACTCATATGTTGTCACTTGTTCATGACCCAGAGTCCTCATGCCATGGATCCACCAGTCGTTGGCCTCTCAATCAAGATACATGGTAGCCATTTTGATGGCATCCCTTTCGACCATGGGGTTCAATTGGAAGTATGTGTCTAATTTCTTGATCCATAAGCTAGCAATGCTTTTCTAGAAACCATCAAAATATGCAAGAGATATATTACTAATGGAATTATTCAACTCAGGATTATGAGCAAACATTATTTTGCCTCCTCTTGGATGGACCTTGTATTGGGATTCATAGAAGTCCTTGAAAGGTAGTGCTCTTCTTTATTCCACACTCAAATTCTGGTACTCTACATAAGGATCCTCCCATGAAGCAATTGACTCACTCCGCACTTTAGGTTCCTCTATGTTTTCTCAAGGGAACTTAGGCATGGTAGGATGTGGTTGAGTCTTGATCTCACTCTTGAATTCATGAGGCTGATTATGAGTCCCTGCATTTGAAAAGAGAGTCTCACCATAGAACTTCTTTCCTTCATGCTGAGAGCAACCGTTGCTCCGTTCTCCATCCTTGTTTCCCAATTGCTTGGTCAAGAATTATCTAGTCTCTTTCTCTGACCAGATTATATTCTAGGATATATATTTTATTCCCTTCAACATTCTATAGAATACTTGAATTCATCCTTTTCATATGTGTTCAATGCCTCTCTTTTTGCTTGCGTCTTTCCTTCAATGGAGTAAACTTCTTCTTCTACGAGGGGCTCTTTTGGATATTTATTCTCTGGAGATGGATTTCTCTCAAGAATCATAAATTATTACCACAAGCAGGTGCATAGGACCATGCTATGGTACCACTGTAATGTACCTAAGGTAGTGAGTAGGCACACTAGCTCAAAGACAAGCAAAAAGGATTAGATTTTTACCCAATTGAATTCTAACACCTATGGACTTTTCCAAATTCCATCCTAAGCAAAACTGGGGCTATAATAAACTCAATATGGAATTAAACATGCACCTACATGTTTGCAACACATAAATAAAAAAAATTTAGAGTCCATACATTCGACAATTCCACATCCTTTGGGTACATCACACATGAGATGACCATTTGGCAAAGCTAAAGACTCTGAGGCAATATCTCGAGGAATTACGTGGAACCCAAAATTTTTTGGTACTACACTAAATGTATCTATACCTTAGGTATACTAATATAAATATCCCCAACCTTAGATGGACTCAAACTGACTTGGAAACAAAGATCAAACAATGAAAAACCAAACTAGGTGCAAAGAACAAGACTTGGACTAGAAAGTGAGACAATTTCCAAACCAATTCGAATAGTGTCAAAGTCTCCCTAAATTATGCTGTATGGACATAATCAAATACCTCAGATTTAACATTATGAACCTTCAAATTAGAATTTAGAAGCCCAGGAAACAACTAAATGCTTTAAAACAGGAAACTAGTCAAATTTCTTTACCATAACGCCCTTAGTGAAAACTGTGATGTCAAATGGCATTCCAAGTTCTCAATTTCTGCAATAAATCTTGTAGAATAGTCCAACTATATGTATTTTAAAATAAATATACCACAATCATAATATTAGGGGTGCGCACAACAATTAACTAGTGCAAAACTTTTAGAATATCAAATATTCAATAGGATTGCACACATAGTAATAGGAATTGCATGATTGCGAGTAAGAAAGCAATTCTTTACTACTGGATCAGTAAATAGAGTATGAGTACATCATGTTACATCATACTAGTGGCATATAAGCAGATTCCATAGATCATAGAAGGTGAAATCCCTCAATTATCTTCCTTGCTTACCAAAACAAACTATACTAAATATATTGATGCTACAGGATTCTAACACATTAGCACACTAGCTTGACATTCGACCCCATCATACAATAGCTTAGAGTAGACCTGTAGTTAATCTCTAATGGATGCAATAATTTACGTGAAAAGAACTGAATGTCCTCTTCCTCAAAGTTTAGAGGAATCCTCAATTAGTGTGGTTTAATAGAAGGGGAACATCTCCCAACCAGTGACAAGGGGAACATCTCCCAAGTCTCAAAAATATCATATCTCTTCAATTCAATAATCAAACTGGGAAAAATGTGAATGTGTTTGCTCATCCTCTTTTTACAAGTTCTATTGGATTCTTTGATAAGATGCATTGCATGTGGACCACTAGCCTCATCCATTGCGCCCACATTGTCTAATTTAGGACTTGTAGCTTTATGTGATTCTTTCCTTGCTTTCTTGTCTTTCCTACTATAATATGTTTTTCTTGCTTTTGGAAACTCTTGCTTTGCCTTGATTTTTTTTTTGCTTTCCATATTTTTAGTTGCTTTCTTTATTTTCATTGCTTTTCTTCCAGTTTCCTTTGTGGATGACAACTCATAGGGTCTACCTAACCTCCTATGTGCCCTCTTCATCCACCTAGGCATTTCCAACTCATTTAACAATTATTAATAACTATAGACTGCATCACTTCTACATGATCTAATTTAATTTATTAATTCAAAACAACCATATTCAAAACTTATTTCCTAACTAATTTAGATAATCTCCTCATGAACCCATGGAAACTAAATGGGTTAGAGGGTTGACCAATGAGTGACTAGGGAGGGGACATTACATTTTCTAATGGTTATCATTAATAACCATTGGCATTTTTTGGATAATCCAAGGAATGCAACAAGAATGAGGCATACTCAAAGAATGACCATCACCAATCATGCATAGATACTTCACACCTATACCATCAAGGCTTTATTGAGTGCACATGAGAGATGGGTTGATCTATCACCTATGTTGAGAAACATAGATCCTACAACCTATACATCGTTCAACGTTTTTTTTGTACAAGAACGAGTATAGGATATATTATAAAAGTAGGTCATCGTGAACCAAATAAACTGAAGAGTACAAAGCAATTCAAAATTTTATAAAAAAATGCTCAATTGAACTTAACCCTGAATAATGTTTCTTCCAAAGGTTTCTTAAAGATCCAAAACTAGATCCTTTCCTATCAAAACTATAACTGTACTAACATAAAAAGTACCAAGAAGCATAATACAAATAAAAACCATAGAAATTGAGATTTATACAAATTGATGCCCACTATTGGGTTCCTCCATCGCAATATATTCTTGTTCTTGCATGTCATCCCTTTGGTTCTTTGGTTGTTTTGTTGCTGGAATGGTTATCTATTGCAATGTACCCTCCTCTTGTGAATTATCCATGATTGAGCCCTTAAAAAAGTTAAAACATGGGTTGGCCTGTTGCAGATTGTGTCACAAGCAAAGCATAGAATCATACTATAATGCATATATATTTCACTTTCCATTTTATCCAACTTCATGTTTTTCTCCTTCATTCTAGTCTCCAACTCTACCAATTTGTTCTCCTGGATTTTTAAGTGACTAGTCAGATAGCCAATGGTTTTTTTCATGCCCTCTAGCTGTTCATTCATCCTCCTTAACATTTTCTTGATACCAAAGATACTACCATTCTAAAAATGCCAAAACAAGGGATATTTGTCATTGTTGCAATTATAACTTCAATGTTATGAACTTCGTTATGCAACTATTCGCCAATTTCCATTTTTTTTTCTAAATTGATTCACCCAAATTCCATGGGATAATTGTTTTACACTAAAAATCGCCAAAACTGGCCAAAAGATATAAAAACCCTTAGAAATTTGAATCTTTTTTAGAAAAATATCACCCAACATTTTATGTCTGGAAATTTAAGAATTAGTAAGATTTGCCAAGGTTTTTACACTATAAGAAAATTATGGATCCTTAAAGTTTTCTCTGGTCACCTCTACTACAATTGGAGTGTATAGCCTGTTGAACCATTATGATATTTGCAGTAGTTTGTCTCTTCTCAATGAAACGCCTCTAGTTTTATGAGATTAGCTTTGGTAGAAGCTTTTTCGCCTTGGAGGGTAGTTTTTTTGTCAAAATCTTGTAGGGTACATTACATAACATTATGGGTTTGAACTCTGAAGGAGATGTAGGCCTTATAACTTTTGGGATCAGAGAAATGAAAGAAGTATTTGTAGCTCCTCTTATTCTATCTTTTCATTTGGTCCAATTTAGAATCTTAGGTAGATTTGTTTTAATAATCTACAAACAAACCCTTTAAAAGTGTTTAGTGAACGTATTTAGTCTAGGGGCTTTGTTCGGATCCTAAATCCAGATAGGCTCCACTAGCTCATGTTCTAAAACTCTTTTTCAAGGGCATTGTTTCATCATTATTTATTGATTTGGAGTGTTTTGCAATAACTTTTATTTGGCCTTCAATTTGTAGTAGTGTCTATTTATGAGTGAAGCTCCTTAACATGTCTATAAGCCTCATCCTTCATAGCTATGAAATAATATACTAGTACACCTTATGAGTCATATAGTTCTTTGATGCTATTCCTTTGCAATCCCCCCCAACCTACTTATGGAAAAAATAAATGTTTTTGTCTCCTGCTTCGAGCCATAAACTCTTTGATTTTAGTCTCCAAATATCCTCCAGTACTTATTGGTGAATCTATGTATTTTATTATTTAATTCTTGTTCTTCCTTCAATCAATCTTTTTAATTGACGTGTTCCATTTCCCTTTAGAGCGTATGCAAATCTTCTTGTGATCCATTTCTCTTCCAAGAGGACAATTTGTACTAAGTTTTTTCCCATTGCTTCAAAGATCCCTTCACAAGACAAAGTTTGAATTCTGAAATAAAAGTTGGTGATCCACAAATGGAGGAATTCCTTTGATCCTTATTAATTTTCATAGCTTCCTTCTCTTGCAACCAAAGTGGACTGGACCTAAATGGAATTGATCCAATTTTGATTGCCTCCTAAAATTATAAAAATAATTGGATTGTGATCTGATGTAGCTGAGGGGGGATCTTGTTTGATATAGTTGAGGCATCCCAGAGGAAGAAATTGTGCATTGAAATCTATTTAATCTTGCATTTATGTGCCCTAGTCTAGAAATATTCAATTTGTTCAAGTATAGTTTCCCTTTATGGAGGTATGTCAATCATATCCAATATACTATGAAATCTTCCATGTGCTCACCAAACTAGTCTCTTACAAGGATTCCTCGTCATTTCTTCTTCTAAGAGATGGTTACATTGATATATCCAACTGCTATAATCCTTTGAGTTAAGTATTTTTCTTTCAAGATAGATAATGATCTCTAGAATTCTACTATTCGCCATTTAAAATAGGGACATATACATTGCAAATCCTAAATATTTATTTTGTGTCTATTTTCTCCACCCCTACCATTAGTCAGTGTTGAGTTTCTAGTTGCTCTAGTCTCCTAAACTCTCTTACATCCCAAAATGTATCTATTTGCCTTGATGCTCCCCAAACACTTATGGTTATCCCTTCATAATGCTTCCAATTCTTTATACAACGAATATTAATTTTTCATGCTTCCATGTTGGTCTCCCGAATGAGAAGAATGGAAGGTATTTCACTCTTGATTAGGTCCTTAATTACTTCCACCTTATTTATGATCCCCATTCCTATACACTTTCAGAAGACCGTGTTTATTATCCACTGGATAGGAGGGTTTTCCTTGACATCTTCATTTTTTATATTTATTATGGTAGGGATTCTTGGAGGGGCATTCTTATAGTTGTCCAAAGTGGTTTGTACGCCCAATATTTTTTCCTTTAATGCATGTTTCTCTCACCTTTCCTTAGATGTCTTTGTTCCAAATTTTTAGGTGGAGCCTTACCCTCCTCTAATTTCTCCATTTCTCCATCCTACTATTACTTGGCTTTATTTATGGTAACAATGGTGCTTGAATTTGGGGAGATATTTTCCTGAGATGTATTGATTCCTTTGTAAGATCTAGAGGGAATTCTTACTATGTTAATATTCTTTACACCAATTTCTTCAGTCACTCATTGCTCTGAGTGCCTTTCTTTTTTGGAAGGGGATGCCAATAATCTTCCTTGCTCTACATTTTTCTTCTCCTTAATCGAATTGAGATAAGATCTAGAAGTTGTTTACAGTGAGAATTGGAGAAGAGGCCAGGTGAGAGTTGGATAAATAATAAGATCCCACTGATATTGATCCTTTGTTCATTTCTTACCATCCATTTTTAACTTCGGGAATTGGGGTTTGAATTGGGTTTTTGGGATAATTTCTTTCAAAATGGCCATATTAATGAAAAAATAACACTTAAATGGAAGTTGTTCATAATCCCAACCTTTGGAGATGAGACCAAATATCCATAAATAGATTGATAGTCTTAAGAAGACCCTTCTCTAAGTCCACTTCAATTCAGATATGGGAACATGAAAACATAGGGACTTTTGGCTTAGATTTGTCAATGTACCTACAAGCTACCAAGACAGTTCCCAATAGCTGTCAAGTATTCATCACTCTAGCAGTATAGAGGGAGGTGAGGGAGATGGACCCAAGCTAAAATTGTAGAGGGTATGTATTTTTCTGGGTTAAAAGACATATTTTAACGGTTCATATACATTCCCCTTGGCCCCATGAAATATGGGACTCTCTTTAATATTAAATCATGATCTTCTTTCATCTCAAAGAGAAAAATGAAATAGTTGCATCCCAATAAGTTTGGTTGAAGATGTACTTTGATAAGCAATCTCCAATTTTTAGAAATATGGGTCTCCATTGCTTTGGACAAAGGCCACAATCCTATGAACTGGTTAACGAACTCTTACTCAAATATGGAAATAACCTTGAGTTTCAATGCAAAGGAAGTGAGATTGACCTCTGGGGTAGAGGCAAGATTGAAAAAGTGTGATGGCGGGGAGGAAATGCTAGTAAAAGAGTGATATGAGTTGGCAAGGGTGTGAAAATCATCATTTGTAGATTATTGAGAGGCCTCCCTCAAATAAGAGTTTGAGAGATTTGTCACTGATGGCCTAAACTAGGGAAATGGGGATGGAACCTAGATAGGATTTGCAGAGAGAGCTAGAGTTGTTAAAATTCAAATTTTAGGGAATCACGACGGTTTAAATTTTAAGGGTGTATTCTATATCAATATCCATTGTTCAACATTAATTTGGCAAGAGAAGTGTATTATTTGAATTCCCTAAAGAGAAATGGCACCAGATGGATAGGGTTGATATTCCAATTTCCTCTTCTATGGTGCCCCACCAAAATATATGTGGTTCAATGTAATGAATTTTATGAAGCTGCCAACTAGGTACAGGTTGAACAAAAATTGGGCGACTAGGTAGACACAAAATTTGGTCATATAGCATTGAATTGGAGTGACATACATTGAGGAATCCATGAGAAAACTTGATTAGTTCCATAAGGGACATGGAACATATTTAACAAAAGTTTGATTAATTAATTTAAAAAAAATGTTGAGTGTGCTAGTTTTTTTATAAAAAAGAGAGGGAAAATAAATTTCTCCATATTTTAGCAAAATAATGATTTAATTTTAAAAAAATAAAATGAGAATGAATGGTGATTACCCTATATTTTTAATAAAAAGAGGGGGAGGAAAATATTTTTCCACATTTTAGCAAAACTTTGATTTAATAACAAAAATTAAAAAGACAACGAACACTGATTGCTCCAACTCAATTTTGTCAAAAAAAGGGAGGGACAATAAATTATTTTTTTGTTGGCCCATCAAGGAGGCTTGAAAAGGGAGGAGAAGGAGGGACGCAAGACAACTTTAGAGCCTCAACTAGAAAAAATGCAAAGCTTCTTCAAAACTTGGCCCATTTGAGAGCTCAGAGACTCTTGGCTCTTACAAATTGTCATTTGCATAGAAAATGTCCTACCTTCGAATATGTTAGCAAAAAGCCACAACCCCAACCCAAATCCATGGAACCTGCTAAAATAATGGTAAGTTCAATTCCTTAAATAAAATGTATTCTTGATCGCATACCATTGTTTGTGCTTATACAAGTTCAAGGGCAGTTATGGTCCTATTCGTGGGCTAAAAAATCCTTAAAACAACATTTGTTTCGGTTGAGTTTGAGTATATGGAATCAACAATGGGGAATGAAAATATTTCCTGACCTTAGTCACTCAAATCATACACAAAGAATAATATATGAAGGCCATTTATTAGATTTGAGTAAATGACATTTATGTTTTCACATCCTCCTCGGTATGCTTTGGCATATTTTAAAGGTCAATCTCATACTTGTATCATGTAGCAGTAATGCAGTAGACTTTCCACCATCATAGGTTTTTGATGCTAATGGGAACTCATAAATATTCAAATAGCACCATCAGAAGGAAAATCCCATAACTAATATGTCAAGGATGTCATATGTTCCCAAGCGAGAATGTTTTTTGTACATGGTAACTGGTAGGAGATTCTAAGGTGGTCAATTTTGTGTAGATTCAAAGGATTGTAGCTTATGGCAATTATTTTGGAAGAGGTATTCAACATACTCCAATGGAAAGACTCCTTGTGGAAAACCTTTGAAAGTTGTAGAATTGGTCATAACCCTTTTACCTAAGGATGACAATAGGTCCCTTAATCTGTTGATTAGTATAAGCCTCAACATGCTCCGTGTCAAATTGTTCAATTATTACTTTGAGGACTTCTAGCATATGTTGTTATGCAACGATTAGGAGCTATGCAACTCCAGGGTTCGTGAATATGAAGATAGACAAAGAAGATCTAGCAGGTGTGTCCAAAATTCTTTCATAGCCAACAACCCACTGCATTTTACTAACATTATCTAGAATAAAATGATTGTTCATGTAGCATGGAGGTAGTATGATTTGGAAATTTTGAACCAAGGCACTACAATGTAAGCCTTACAACAAGAGTAAAAGGAGGGTTCTTTCAAATCTGGATTAATATGGGTGGTTTGAATTTAGCTCATCATGTTCAAAATGTTTTTCTATATCCACTCAATATAATGAGCACATGGATTTGCGGTCATAGTAAACACCTAGATGATGAAAAGATTGAAATATGAACATGAGTATATACTCTTTTGTTTCCAACCAACACAAATCATTATCCTATTGTATAAGATTGAGAATGAATGAAGTGTTGGTGGTTCCCATTACTGCAATATATAGGGTTTGATTAGAATATGGTTAGAGATATATCCCATAAGCCATCTTCCCAAGCTAATATATACCATAGAGAATTGGTGTTTCACCTTGAAAGTGAGAATTGAAGAGCCGCCGACGGGAAAAAGGAGTCACCAACCTTCTATCATGATGAGTTGTGAACAAGTAGAAATTCATGGGAAGTTACGGGTAGGCTAAAAAATGGTAGAACCTTTATGGATTGGCATGGCCATTAGTTGAATGAGCTAGCTTATGAACTGATTCTCATTGTTTCCCTTAGGGTTGTAAAGTTGTGTCTATGGTATGTCAATGAACAACATGCACTAAAACAAATTTGACTTTTAGGGGCAGTTTTGGCTTTGCAAGCGCTCTTTACAAAACCACCCCTAATAACACCAACACTAAAAGTTTTGACTTTTAGGGGCGGTTCTGGAAGAGATCAAAACTGCCCCTAAAAGTGACTTTTCAAGGCGGTTCTACCNACCCCCCTCATAGGTACCTACGGGGACGGTTCAAAACCCCCATTAAAAGTCTTTATTACAAAACTTTGGGGGTGGTTTTAAATCCCCCTCGTAGGTACCTATGGAGGCGGTTCAAATATCCCCTAAAACTCTTTACAAACCCCCCTCGTAGGTACCTATGGAGTTGGTTTGAAACCCCCCCTAAAACTCTTTACAAACCTTTGGGGGAAGTTATAAACCCCCCTTGTAGGTACCTATGGAGGCGGTTTGAACCCACCCTAAAACTCTTTACAAACCTTTGGGGGATGTTATAAACCCCCCTCGTAGGTACCTACAGAGGCGGTTCGAAACCCCCCCTAAAAATATTTACAAACCTTTGGGGGAAGTTTTGAACCCCCCTCATATAAACTTACAAGGGGGGTTTTGAACCCCCCTCGTTGTAACATACAAGGGAAATTTTGAATCCCCCTCGTAGTGACATATGAAGTCACTTTAGAACCCCCCTCGTAGCCATAATAAATCATAATTAAATATATTTTATTTAAAACATCAACATTGCAATATCATTAGGGCACGAAGGAATCAAACCTTCAACCTCCTGCTTGTAAAGCAGACACTCTACCATTGAGATAGAACCCTTTAAGAATTGGGGAAAGGGGAAATATTAACACCAAGATTGCATCATTTGTAATTCTAAGAAAAAACTAATAATCCCAACATTATTTCTGACTCGAGAGACGTAAGAGTGTAGTTTGAATGGCTCCGACCTTATTTAGATATATGTTAACCACTTGAAATCGTATGGCTCTAACCTTCTTTAGACATATGCTAACCACTTCAAATACTATGATGTAATCAAGATAATGTAGATGTATGCTGGGAAACTCACATTTAGACTCTGAAACATATAATTATGCATCCAATTGACCTCAAGCTGGCATTTAAAAAGAAGAATATTATGCCACCCAGGCAAACACTTGGTTTGCTTGAATATGATCATGCCACTGTACAACACACAACGTAACAACAAATAAATGTGTTTTGGAGCTCTGTAGATTTGAATCTTATGTTGTTTTATGAAAAAAAATTGTATAGAATTTTACCTATTGTGTAGCGGGCTTAAGCTGGGAAGAACATGGGGACTTGTGCAATCAGCTATGGTTAGTTTATCTTTGCAGTTATTTATTGTATAAGATGGTTTTCTTCATAGATATATCGAGTACATAAATCTTGTTTGTCATTATTTCCATGCTACTGTGATTTGTTGCTAGGCGGATGGTTCATCCTTATTTCAATGAGGAAACTCAGTAAGGACATACATGCATCATATTTCTCATTAATTTTCAGCCAATAGATCCTCCAAGGGGTTACTGTCATGTGCAAGCATCAAATTATCAAACTTTTTTCTCAATCTATAACAAACATCAACCAAAACATGTGCAAATTGCGATCCTTCAAGATGTTCGACATAGCTAACATACCAATGCTTGCAAAATGCCTTGATCAAACCCATGTCAAAATATCTCCCTTGGACTACAATCATCTAAGCTCTCGGTCACAACAATGCTCAAAATATTCCATAATTGGCATATCTCCCACAATGTGGGGCATAAAACCAATCTAATGCATCATCTTCCAAAGAACACACAAACATTTTCATCATAACATCCTTATGGGAAACATTGAATTTGGAATGAATTCAATGAAAGATGTAACAAGTAGTACAACTTAGTCAACATGTTTCGAGAAGTTTTGAGTGTCCCTGTGCCAATATGGAACAAAGAATTGATTTAGATTCCCTGGGATAGCCAAGAAATCTAACGGATCAAACCATTCTTTAATCCGCGATTCTTCTAAAAATGCCATACTTCTTAACTTCAATATTCAATGTGACAAACTAATATGGAATTTGAAAAGCATATAACCATCATATCTCATTTCAATACTATTGGAGTTGCCAAGTGAGGTTTCAAAGGTCTTCAAGTATGTTGGATGTCATCACTTCTACAAACAACAAGTTCACTTTAAAATCTTCTAGAACAGGGCTTCGTTCCTTTGTGGAGTCACCAGATGAAAAGATATATTCAAAGAAACAACCTTATCAAATCAATGTAGACAAACTACTAAATCTCAAGAACTAGACTTTATCTCCAACATCACTAAATTTTTACCTCCTAGATATTCTGCATTACCAAAACAAAACAAATTTTGAAAGATATTCTACATTACCAAAACAAACCAAATAACTCGGTTACAGTAAGCAAAATAACAGATGCAAGACCCAATAATATCTATAAAAAAATGCAAAACCCTACCTTGTCATTCAACATTCGAGAGGGAACTAGCTTTAGAACCCCTTTGCTTTCTTAACTCCCGTATGGTATTTATTTATTTATTTTTAGCTGAATTCTGTTTATTTTTTGTTTCCATATGGCCCATAGAGTTCTAAAAATCTTTCCGTCCTGTAACTATATGTCCCGATTTTCCTTTTGAATCCAATGAGAAAAGGGATCAATCCTTCAATCAAGAAGATAAAATTGCAACTGCTTGTATCCTTGTTACCCAGCATTTTGTGTGGGTGTATAATTGCGATTTTTATCACAAGCTTCAACAGGGATTGAATCTTGTTGGAGATATGTATGTCCTAGATGATTTGAATATTCAAATATTGATGATGTTATAACGTTGGTTGGTAGTCGCTATGGGATGTATGTGAAGAGGCAACAAAATATAGTACCTTGGCATATCTGGGCTTGGCTATATGTGTGTAACAACGAACAGTTTCATTTCTTACCAGGTCTACTGTGCCTTATCGGTATGCGTTTCTAGCCAGTCAAGGCTCAGGAATGAAAACATAAACTTAGTGAAGTGGATCTTGTAGCATTATGACATAAACAATAGTAATTATTCGAGACCTTTTAAGCTAGACCAATATTAAATTTAGCTTGTGGATGGCAAAAAAGTTTGCCTGCGATTTTAGACCTGTGGAAGATGCATCCTAACATGGATTGGAAGGTCCTTTTCAGTGAGTTTACATCTTGTAAATGCCTAGCTTTGGGTAATATTTGTGTTTTTTGCGAACCCTAAATTCATGAGCGTGGAGACTGCCAGCCTGCAGTAATTGAACAACAACTTGATGCGATACTTGTTGGGAATCAATGAGGAGGAAAGCTGGAAACATGCACTTATAAAATTGATGGCCGACGAAAATAATCTTTCAATTGGCTGAGCTACATGTAGAATATTCACACAGTGCTCTTCTTGAGACTAATTCCTTGAAGATCCCTTCTAGGGACAATCACCTTTCCCTAGTCAACGAAGCCTTTATGATGACTACTCAGGTTAATTATGTAGGAAAAGCAACAAATACATATGCAAAGTTGGTTATCTGCTAAGGGCAGTGCACATGCCATCTCAAAGTACAGTGGAAATATACGGTTATGGGATCCTGTATACAACTTTGCATCAGTGGTGGTGCTTATTAAGGTTTTTATGATTTTGATTCCCATTTAGGTGTACTCTCTCACTTTTTTGATTGAGATCCAAATTTATTGAAAACTTTTGATGTCTATGATGGAACTGTCAACTTTATGCGAGAGTTGGATTTAGATGATGATATTTTGAAAAAAGCTTCGTTGCAGAAAAAGTGCCCCCCACATCCCTAGCTTGTTTCCTACCTGAAGTGTGGAAATGCGTGTCAAATGATGCAGAAACATGTTTACGTACGAAGGCGCACGTTTCCTAAGAAGGAAATGCGATTCGTCTACATGGAAACACGTTTTTGGTACAGATGTGGTTCGCACAACGACGTTTACAAACAAATATTGCTCAACTCATAACAAATATCGCCTTGTTCAGTAGTGTTGGGAATGCCACTTTTACTTAAATTTTTAACATTACTGTTAATTGTTTCAGGAATTTTGAGAGTGGTTCCAACCTTATTGGACTTCATATGCAAAAAGTAGAAGTTTAGATCTCATTCAGAATTCAACAAACTTAATTGTTTTCAGGATTTCAGGATTGCAAAGTTTCCACCGTATTCTATCCTGTATGGGATTGACATTTAATCAATCACATCAACCCCTTTATGTACCCTGATGTTGGTGGTGTTGATTGTTGAACCCCTCTATCATGACCTTAATAAAAATGTACTCTTCACTCATGCAAAACAACTTATTAAGCATGGGATTTTTTTCTACTTTATTTTAATGATTAGATTAGGAAGTTTAATCAAAATTGTAGGGTGTTGAGTCATCGAGAATTAGAGCTACCTTTTCTATGGCTTGGTGCTTCACATGTTGCTTCCCATGTTTTCTCATTCCCTTCGCAATGAATGCTCTGTTGATCTAGCAGTAACACGATATGCCTGAATTGGGAATGCTTCATGTTGATTTCCCCTTGGCTACATCTCTGTTTATAAATACAAAGAAATTCATGGAATTGAACTTTTGACACACATGCTCGAGTTTGGGACGGGTTTTAGAAGATGTTGTACCATACTTCCATGATTTAAACCTCGATATCAGATAAAACCTAAATACATCCCAGAAAATTAAACTCTGATCGATCCTTCCAAAAGCAGGCTTAACAATGCCTTCCCTGGAAAGTACATTGTACATAGCTTGGGGAGGAGTGCTTCAAACTTCAAAGTTCAAACACTACTTTTGTAGATTTAGAAAATTGCCATGACACAGTTTTCTGGTATCTGCGGTTGCCAAACAATTTTTCAGCATTCTGAAGCAAAGATAAGGCTTGTTGAAATTGAGGGTGTTTCCAATCAGAGAATGATGCCGATAAAGACTCCTATGAGGACAATATATGGAGTTTTGTTGGAATAACATGTTCACTTTACATGTCTTCAGCAACCCCTGAGAAAGAACTGGCAAAACTGAACTCATGAGATGACGACAAACATGGCATAGAGATTTGCCCTAATCTGGATCAACAATATGCACCCAACTTCATACAAATTAGGAATTTACTTAATTCACTACCATTGTTGAAGAATCAAGATCACGAAGGCCTACTTGGAAATTAGGTAGCATCAATCCGTTCTTCACTCAGATTCGTGTCAATGGAAATTTTTTCATCTTTGTATTATATTTTTAGCTTTACGTGGTTAGTAACATTCTCTTGTGTAAGAAGAAGTGATTAGAATAGTGGATTTCTGATTATGTTTCGAATTAATAGATTACATCAAGGATAGACGATACTACTTTGTGCTTTTCACTTTAACTTCAGAAAAAGGCATTTAATAATAATATTTTGGAATGAATTTTATGAATCTAAGTTTATCTCGAAGAATATAAAAAATAACTTTTCAACTACGGAAATCCTTTTTGCATCAACAGACCAACTACTAAATGAATTATGGCTACAATGTACAACTACACTCGATGGATGTAGAACTAATATTAATGAACCAAAGACTATAGTTTCACACATAACAAAATTGACTTTATAAGTCTCCTTATTGTAATTTCCAAAAGAATTGGATGATTTGGAATGTGGATCGTTCCCAACTTGAAAATTATAGTCTCTTGGACTTGGAATCTGAATTGTATTTTAACTTATTAGTAGACAATTGGAACATATTGTTTTCACTACTATTTAGCTAGCCAAAGGTGTTATTTGCCTGGTTTCTCAATAAAATTATGTAGCTTCCTCTTTCATCATTGTCAAAGAATATTGCAACCTCGAAATGTTAAAAAAAAATAATCCTATCAGTCTTATGCCCGTGTCAAATAGCAAGAGAATAACAAGTGAAATAAAAATCAAGTGGGTAATAATCTAAGAACTATAAAAGAATCTGAATGTCGGGGATTGAGTTTACCTACAAATCAAAATGAAACAAAAGTAGGATGCAGGGAATTGGTTGTGTGGCATTTGTGTGAGAGAGAGTGCAATTTAGCAAATTATCAAGTACTTCCTTTCCTTACTAAACTAAGATTGGAGAAACAATGGTTACTATCTACATCAGTGTTCCACAGGGATGCCTCCCCCTAGTGGTGGGAACGCATTTCCTGTGTTTATTTCGTCCCTGGGAGGGGAGGGGGGGGNTTTTGCTCTGCTGCAAACCTCCTGGACGTACCCCCATGAAACTTTGAACCTCTTGGTCACTTGGATACCTCCCCATGAAACTCCGTACCTCCTCAATGTCCCCCCACAAAACTCTAAACCTCTTGGATGCCCCCCGACAAAACTCCAAACCTCCTGAACCCCTATTATATCTTGATTTACATTGCATTGATGAATGTGGTATTTGCTAATTTGCATGTGATGAATTATTATTGTTGGGATTTATATTTTTTATTTTTATGACCCTTTCATTCCCTCTCCCCTGGGGGTTGTATCCATGCATCCCGAATGTGCATTTCCCCGCTCCCGTGTCTCCATTTCCCAAAACCTTGGGGGAACATTGATCTATATGCTTAAAATAAATATTGTCCAATTCCATGATAAGGAGATTTAATTTTTATTTATCAAATGCATAGCGGATCACAATTACTCATGATCAATGAAATGTAAAAAAGTAGAGACTGGAGTAGGGAGGAGAAGACGTGCTCATCATTGAATTCAATGAAAAATTGATAACAGGGGTAGTTGTCACACCCAATTTGGTGACACAAACTACCAAAAGATTCATGAAATTAATCTCTCACAACCTCTGTTACCAAATCTGCCACCCCAGTGTGTAGGATCCATGGATCCGATACATATCTGGATCTAATCCTTCTAGGATCCTTCATGGAAACAGATCCCTTGTAGAAGGAAACATATCATCGTCCCATGAAATGGATATTGTAAAAAATCAAACAATTCTTGAAATTTTCAAATGGATCTTGAAACTTCCAGTGCTTCCATGACTCATTGATTCCCCCCAAATTTATTTTTGATGAAAAACTTAAAAAACCCTAAACACCTAATGCCCCCCATTCTTGCTCAAGGTGTGATCTATCCTTATGTCAAGGTCTTCTCTTGAACTATAATATATAAATATCAAGGTCTTCTCTTAACATTTTTATTTGATTTATCTTTATGGTTAATGTCTGTTGTCAAGGGATGATCGATCTTTATGTGGTATTTTGTTTCCCACTTCACCTACACTGTTATGTAGTCTTTCCATAGCCTTCAAAGAAACCACTTTATTCCCTGATAATAGGGACATGTAGATTTGCTCACAAAAACACTGTTATGTTTTGCTTCAAGTTCATGCTTGAAATGGTTCTTAAAATTATCAATATCACTCATGATTACAACTCATCAAATTATCAATTATATTACATAAACTTTTTTATTTTTTACAATAGTTTATAGTTCTACTCTTGTGTTTCCTAAATAGTTTTGTTTTTTCATTCTGTTTGTTTATTTGTATAGAAATATTTTTATATTACTTTGTACTTACCATTTCCTTGCTGTATGTGGATCCTAGGTTTTAAAAAATCTAGCGAATTTGTATCCATGTCGAGGTAACTTAGCTCAGGACGTAGGAATGCAGCATGGGTCCTCTATATATCGTTGGAGTTCAAACTCACCTTGCTAGGTTACAACACCAAACATAAACATTGGGTTCCAATTCAAACCCCACTTGGCTCAAAAAATTATGACCCTTTGCCTATCCACCATACATGACCACCATCCATCACTTGATTAGTGGACATGTGGATGGTGGACCAAATGTGCCTACATTTTAATTATTAAACTAGATACCACTCAAACACTCATGTCAATAGTATGTTAATTATGGGGGAGATAAGGGGTGGTAGGTGCGGGGGGGATCCTTCTGGATCCTGGAGGACAAATTGAACAAACCTTCGCTTGGGGTCTTGGCTATAGGACCAACAATGAGGCTGAGTGGTTGGCTCTCTATCAGGGAATGAAAATCCTAGTTAACACTGATCTCTCTAGGATAGCGATATTTGGAGATTCAATACATGTCATATATAAAATGCTCAATGGATACACCACCAGCTCTATAAAGTGTCGACGTTTGTATGATAAAATCATTCCTCTCGTATCTAAACACTATGAATTATACCATATCCTTCCCACAAATAATGCTGCAGCTGATGCCTTGGCTAATGTGGGGGCCTCCCTACCCCAAGGAATCTATTGTCTTAATGGTTTAGACACACACCCCAAACCCATTCCTTAATGAATTTGTGGGATACAAGACTTGATCTCCACCGCATTGATCCTACACCTCATCACTACGCTGCCGCGTGGTTCCCACTCTTCACTGGCCTCTCCTCGATCCTCGATGCTTTTAATATCCATCTCCCTCAACGTAAATGCTTCTGCAGCCCGCACGCTCCAGGTCCTTTCAACCTCCTCATTATGTCTTCCTCCCGAATCCTTCGTCGCCCCCAAGCTCCTTTTGGTAATCGTGTGCTCTCCGCTCGCTCTGTGTTTTCTCCGGAGAGGACTCTGCTGGATATTATCTTAGGTGTAGGCGAGGGCATTTTGTAGGATATTTCGTGGGAGTCTCTGCCTCTTACCAGGGTTTTTGTTAAAGAAAGGTTGGCTCTCGCTGCTTTCTTTACCTGCTTCTGCTCTCCCCAAGCTGACGGTCCTTTGTGGTGTTCGAACTCTGGTTCTGGGCTCAGTCTTTTTGTTGATGGTCAGTCTTTCATAGCTAGCAGCAACTCGATTCTTGGATGTAATTACTCTAGGTGGAAGGAAGGAGCGGTCGACACTCTCTCCTGTCGAAGCACGAAAGGACGTGACTCTCTCTTATAGGAATTCAACACTCTCAAATTGGTTCTTAGTGGTTTTTCTGGTGGTGAACATGCTCAAGAGCTTGAAGGTGCAGTTCGGGCTCTCCATAGTAATTTCTCCAGACTAGCTCTTGCCATTCACAATCCCAAACAAGGTAGAATGGACCAAGCAAATGAGAATGCTGGGCTTGTAGACTTGAAGAAAAATCTCAGGCGTTTGTATGAAATGATGGCTATTGGCATTATGGACAACAAGGAAATTGCCCAAGAGGTAAAGAATATGGGGGTGGTGGTTAGTTACAACTCTTATCAAATAAGTAATCACGACTCCAGGATTGATGATACAGAGATGAACCTCAAGAAATCATGGGCAAGGTGGACAGAATTCAAGAAGACCTCCAACGTTTGGTAAGCATGAACCAAGGCAATCAGGCTCACGAAAATCCTGCAGCAGTAGCTCACCCTATGGAGGAGGAGTAGGTTGTTTAGCCAATGAATCACCCAGGCAATTTTTAATGGTTTTTATAGTTTATGTTTTTTTGTCTATTCCTTAATCAGCAGTTTTTCAGTGTATATACTACCTCAGTCCTTAGAAGCTATGTAAAAACTCTGTGTGGAGTTCTATGGTCATCCTTTTGGACCAGTTTTGTTTTCTCCTTTTTTGAACAGCAAGAACTCTCAGAAACCGCTTTTTTTGTAATGTATGGCTGTGCATAGCCTGTTTAATATCAAACCTTTTATAGTTTCTGTTAAAAAAAAATTATAGGGGAGACAAAACAATATTTCAAAACCATCGCCTTAATCCTCCATAAACTACCTTGATGCATGGGTGTGCTTGATTGTTTGCAATCATATGAAGCTTTTCAAATCTACCATCTATTATAGTAATTCATTATACTAATCTCAAAAACACTAATGAAATCTTGCTCGAGTCAAAAGGAATGTTCCAATAAAAAAGATAACACTAAGACTCGGTCTATTTTATTGTATCCCGCTTCTTCACTTCTCAAAATTGTATATAGCCTTAAAATTGGTTCCAAGAATGTGCTCTTCCTCAACGATGGGTATAGGTCTCAAATCATAATACTACCGAACAATTCTCAATATACATCCACATCACACTTATTTATATTATGGATACCCATCTATGGAAGTCTCTAAAGTGAATGCTCCAAATGATTTAACTACCCCATACAAGGCACCAACAAACAAATTTAAAATGCATCTACATAAAACAATAAACAAGTAGTATGTATAGTATTAGTAAACAAAAGCTCAAAATGTCGCTCCCCATTCCGTTATATTTCCAACTAATTCATTGAGGACACAGAAGGGTTGACCTAGTAGCGAGCCCTCTATTGAAGGATGCATGCTATATAGTAATTGTGGCCACAACCTTGCACAACATTGCCCCTATTGTTAGTATGATTTGTCTCAAATATGCCCTGACTCAAAGAATATCCTAGAGGTTTTTGAGAACACCTTGAGGGTGGTTTTATGAATTCTTAGGAAACAAACACATCGTTTCTTCAAAAATGCAATATCCTTACCATATTTATTCCTTACTTTCAGAATTTGGAAAACGAGATGGTAAAATTTGTTACAGTGAGAGAGGAGAAAGACAGAACTGCTCAAGCATAAGAAAACCCAACTATATATGGGAAAAACAAGAACTGGCGTAGAAATGATAGATCATAAGGTTGATGTCAAGAATCTTGCCAGGAAAGAAAAAGAAAAAAAAGAGAAGATTAGATGCTTGTTTCATTTCCTTTGCCATGTTTGTTGACTCAAACAAGCCATCTGCATCCATATAGAGAAAGCCCAAAATAAAATATTTATCAACTGCAAATTTGAGGAAGCTCATTGGAACCCTAACATTTTAAATTCTTGACTTCTCATGACCATTTCAGGGCACAGGTTAAAGGTAGGTCTAAAGCAATTTTGCCCTCTTTCTTAGTCGCTATTTGTAATTTTTGTAAGAACTTTTATTTGAGGGTTTGTTTGAATGGAAAACCTTTGTTAATAATCATATAGATCATATAAACCCTAAACGTTGTCTAAAATGTTATTTTGTGAGCACATTTCGAGTAGATCGTTGGTGATTCTAATCTCATTCGGCTTCCTTTCTGGGTGCTCCATTTTTTGGATTAGCAGTTGCTCAAAGGTGTCTGGAATGTTTTCATCATCTGGCGTGTGTTTATTGTTACTTGTGGACAACATTAAGCTTTAGTGCCCTTTGTTGGCATCTCTTTTTCATGCTCACATACAAGTAAACCTATGGAATTACCTCCAAACCATTTAGCCTTCACATGCATCATAAAATTAGCACCTTTAAAGGCATATACTCTGTTTTACATTCTTTTATTTTTTGAAATTGATTTTAAAGCAGTAAGCTACATGCTTACCTATGTTTTGTCTCTTTGAAATCTCTTGAAAACTTTCCATTTAATTACTTGGTTTGCTCACATCATCATTGGTGAACTACTGTCACTGTAGCTCTGTTTGCAGCCACTTGGCAGAGAGCAGATCCATAATACATACCGATTGTTGTACTTTTCATGTTTTGAAAATCACCCTACTGCTGTCTATTATATTTGTAGATCTGAAAAGTTTCATGTTTTCACCATATTCAACAAATCAAGGTCCAAGTGGAATACATCAAATAGTGATCTACTCTGTCTACATCTTGAGAAGAAAGAAATCCTAATACTCAAAAACTATAAATTCATTACTGTTGTTATATATTTGGTAAACCTTGGAAGATCACTATATTTACATCACTGTCCATAAATTGCAGCTCTGAAAGACTCTCTCTCTCTCTCTCTCTATATATATATATATATATATATATATATATATATATATATATGATTCATATTGTTGGTCAACCATTGAATCGTAATGAGCTAAGGATAGAATCGTAATGTTTAAACTATTGTTTTGCTTCCTTTGACACCAAGGTTAGAGTGCTTCTCATAAACCATTGTATCAATCCAAAATAACATCAACAACACGGAGATTTAACTTGATTAGAAGAAAATTTTAAGGGCAAATTTAAAGAAAATTGAGATCTCTCTCTCTCTCTCTCTCTCTCTCTATATATATATATATATATATATGATTCATATCGTTGGTCAACCATTGAATCGTAATGAGCTGAGGATAGAATCGTAATGTTTAAACTATTGTTTTGCTTCCTTTGACACCAAGGTTAGAGTGCTTCTCATAAACCATTGTATCAATCCAAAATAACATCAACAACACGGAGATTTAACTTGATTAGAAGAAAATTTTAAGGGCAAATTTAAAGAAAATTGAGATCTCTCTCTCTCTCTCTCTCTCTCTCTATATATATATATATATATATATGATTCATATCGTTGGTCAACCATTGAATCGTAATGAGCTGAGGATAGAATCGTAATGTTTAAACTATTGTTTTGCTTCCTTTGACACCAAGGTTAGAGTGCTTCTCATAAACCATTGTATCAATCCAAAATAACATCAACAACACGGAGATTTAACTTGATTAGAAGAAAATTTTAAGGGCAAATTTAAAGAAAATTGAGATCTCTCTCTCTCTCTCTCTCTCTCTCTATATATATATATATATATATATGATTCATATCGTTGGTCAACCATTGAATCGTAATGAGCTGAGGATAGAATCGTAATGTTTAAACTATTGTTTTGCTTCCTTTGACACCAAGGTTAGAGTGCTTCTCATAAACCATTGTATCAATCCAAAATAAGCGTCAACAACACGGATATTTAACTTGATTAGAGCAAAATGAGAGAGAGAGAGAGAGAGAGAGAGAGAGAGAGAGAGAGAGCGAGAGAGAGAGAGAGAATGAAAAGTACAACAATTGGTATGTATTATGGATCTGCTCTTTGCCAAATGGCTGCAAACAGAGCTATAGTGACAGTAGTTCACTATAGCAGAGCTAGCAGGCATTAGTAAGAAACCAAAGGAAATATACAAAACAAGCATACATAAATAGACAGTGGATCTAAAGAAAACCTTGAGATCATAAATTTATTTACCTCAAAATCAATAATTTCTTTCAATCGATTAAGCTCTTCTAGAGCAATATCCCAATTTTGCATCATAATTTCTACTGCAATCTTGCCCCACAAGGCACTCAAACTCCTGTCACTGTTTGTACAAAAAGTGCGATATTGGTATAAGAAGTCTGCTGCTCTGAAGTAGTTGCCACATGTTTCTGTTGCTTCTTTTTGGATCAATGTGTCTACTTTGACACATTCCTCATTTGCCTAAGCTGACTTCTTGTCATTATTAAAGCATTTAGTATAATATTTTTCATTTGCATAAATCTTGTATGCATCATCCTATCTAGTCACACCAGTTGCCACTGGCTCCACTAAAGCAGTTGCAGCCTTTGCAACACATGCAGACATAGCTTCCTGAGCCTGGTCACATCATTTAGAGGGAGGCAGGGCATCTTCATCACTCTGTAGGCTACTTCTCATACGGTATTTATCAGCCTTTGGTGGCGAACACATATGCCTTTTCATAGAATTGAAGACATCTTCCCATGTGGCAAATCACCTTCAGTTTCAAGACTGTTATAACTTAAAGATAATATTGGTTCTCGAATGTAATTCATTTAACACACAAGCATTAGCTGATGCCATATTTTCTCCATTATTGTCATTGACACTTGTTATGCCTCCTTTATTCGAGCCTTATACAATTTTCTTGGTTTCATCTTTAGCTTCAATTCTTTCCCTTTTTACCGAATGCAAATGTTCATCAAAGTTAAGTTTATGTTTCCTTGCCTTGATCTGTGTCCTTTTCTTTTGATGATCTACTCCAGATAATTCTTCAAGAACATTTTCTTCTTCTGTGCAAATATTTATCTTTATTTGATTATCTGATCTTTTTGGTAGAGTTGATAACCCTGAATTATGTTTATTCAAGAGCTTTCTTTTCTTCTTCAGAATGGAATTTTGATGCAAAGAAGTGTTTGGAACTACCGTAACTTCATTTTATTTAGTCACAAATGTAGAAAGCACATGATCTTTGACATCAGGAACATCATTTTCATGAATATTTTCAAAATCTTTTTCACCCTTCAAATTTTCTTTCAAGTTTGAAACCTGAATGCTCTCTTAAGTGTTTCCATGTTTAAAAGATTCAAAATTGATGACAATGTTATCTGTCACTATTTTTCTATGATCTAGGAACTCACTTTTAGGCACTAATTGAGAACCTCTAATTTCTTTTTCCATGCTTTGCCTTTTCTGACCAAACTGCTTTTCACTCATGGTCTTCTCTGAAATAATGCATGTATCTGGTGATTATATCCTAATTTCTTCATGATAAGAAGAAAAATTCAAAATATTGTCTCCATCATTATGAATATTGCTTTCACTCTCTGATGACCTTTTAAAATCTCTCTTTTTTGTCTTCAACTCTGGCTCATTTATTAAAGATACTGCACCAGAAACATCATACCTCAAATGGTTCTCAAAATGGCTAGTAGGCACTGCACTAGCAACATCAGACCTCAATTGGTCCTCAAAATGGCTTGTAGGATTCTTTATCTTTAGTATGGACCTCATATTGTTGGATTTAGATGTTGATAATGAACTTTGATTTTTAATCCCACCCTGAACTGAATTGAGCATCTTCCTATCTTTCTTATCAAACAATATCAGGGATGTAGAAGGATTTTTCTTATTCTCACCTACCCCATGTGTCTTTTGCCCGTTTTCTTGCCTATGTACTTAATATCATGTTTCTTGGAAAAAGTCTCATAATGAATTCGAATAGATGTATATTTTTGCATTTTCAACATATCCTCTGACTCATCAGTTGCTTCTTGGATTTTATCATTTTTTGTAAACTGTAAGCTTTCATCAATACATGATCTGGATTTCCCATCATCAATCTTTGGCTTAAAGTTCTCTTTCTTTGTACCTTTATCATCATACTCCTCATATATCTCTTTCACTGCCCGAGTAAAGTTAGTTTCAGCCTTTCCTCAACATTTGGCCGACAACTTATTTTTCAACTCAGAGGTAAATGCCTGAACATCAGTAGCAGCACATAAACCACTACAAAAGAAGCAATAAAAAAACTTAAATCAATAAACCAAAACCAGCATCTACTTGTAAAAGCAAAATCAAATCCTATATTTTGAAGTGACCAAGATGACATGCTAGAGACCACAAATAAGCTTATTTGACCAAAGTATAACCAAAGGCATTTATCTAGCAAGTTTGGATAATTTTATTCAAATGAATGTACTGCTATGTTCACATTTCCCTCTTATCGTACTTACTATTTATGTGGTCTGGAAGGGTTTTAGGATTCATGCAATTACTCTTAACTATGTGGATATATCGTTGTTGTATAGTACAACCTCTCTGGAAGTCATATTTCTTCCTTGTTCACTGTAGAGATCGAGTATATGTTTTTACAAACACTTTTCATACATTGGGTTGTAACGGACTATAAGTAATTTGGTCAGTGACTTTGACAAATAGTTGTAGTGTATATTGTTGAATGTAGCAATAGTTGTTCAATCCTTAAGATGATTGTCCTTAGATGGTTTAGAAGGAAGTTCTTATAGTATATGTAACATTTACCATCCACAACATTTAAGCTCGAAAAATAAAATGCTATAGTAATAATATAAAGCATAAATAAGACTTTCACTGCCAAATTTCCAGATCTGGATTTTACTAAAAAATAAGGTGAATACATGTCTGGAAAATTCAATGCACTAACAACAATGGAAAAAGGTGTCCTCCATGACTTCAACTTTCTCCTTAGTATTGCACAAACTGAGCATACTTCAATGAACAAATATAAATTGTTGTAGATGCCTTTCAGTAGATAATATTGAGAGGATTTGGTAGATATCAAACCTCACACAAGCAAAAGTGGCAACTGAATGAAGATTTAATTCCATAAATATCTATAACACAAGAGATATTTCCATAACACGCCCAACAGAAATAGCTACTTCCCACGCGCACTGTAACACAAGTTTCTCCTTCTGGGACTTCTACAACATAAATATCATATTTTTCTTGGCCATGCCCTTCAACGAATGTGGGAATGTCTGCTATTGAACACTATACTATACTGGGGAAGCATCTTCATTCAATGATAGCGAGTCTAAAGATGGAAGGAATATGTAGTGAACCACACAGGTTGGAAACAATTGGCTTCCCTTGTTAATGGTGCGTCCTCCTCATGTGTAACAGTGGTGCGTTTGTAAATTTATCCAACATGTATGATTTGGGCCCGGTACGTAGGTGTAATTCCCCAATGAATGATGGTTTTTAATGCAAAATTAATACCTCAATTCATGAAGTTTTCACAGTTGAATAAAAAGCTAAAATGCATGCTAAATCTTGCTAAATCCAAGTATAAGTGGGAGCTAGTTCGAGGTTTCAAAAGATGGCTTGGGCTTCAACCCCAACAAGCAAGCTCTAATGCTTTTGGACTAGCAATTAATAAATCTACTAGCCGTGCCATGAGCTTGGGAACACCTTGCACTGCGGATACCTGCATATTTAATCCACTATTATTTTACTAGCCCTATTTACTATACTAAGCTGGTGTCTATAGACACTGGTTATATAGATGCTTACTCGAGAATGGATGGTGAGCACATGCATTAATTTCCTTCTCTTCTACTGGCTGCACCCTTCCTTAAACAGTGAATGCAACCCGTCCTCCCTTTCTCCTTGAATTTGGTGCCACGATTTCACAAAGGTTCAAACCACGTGTCCGTCAGTAAGGTTATTTAAATAAAATAGCAGGAAACCATATTAGGTTCATATCATGAAATGAAGCTAAATGTACTATGAGGAAAATGGGCATGCCCACAGACAAAGATTGAGTTTACCAAATTTTTTCCAGATATGGGTGAAGTGGTTGACAAGTTGAAATTTTGCATAAGCATTAATTTGGACATATTTTAGATCAAACCTATAAAATTCATTTCATTCAAAAACATTAAAAGAGCGGGAGACACAACATATTATATTTAAGTTTAATAAGGAGGGTGTTGGAATTTCATTTAATTTTTTTAAATGTTTTGAACTTTTATCTTGTCTATCATATAAATTTGGTTAAAAAGTAACCCTTAAATAATGAAATTTTATTTTAAAAAATGTTGTTTAATAATAATGTTTTTATTAAAGAATTTAATTTTCATTTAAATATATATATATATATATATATATATATATAGTTTAATTTCTAATTAAAAGATAACAATAGACTCAATAATAATGTTTTTATTAGGGGCGGTAGGAGGGGGAGGGATTCTTCTTAACCCTGATGAAATCCTTGAACTAAGCTATTCTTGGGGAACAGGAGAAGACAACAACAGCATAGCAGAAGCATTGGCACTTTGGAAAGGACTCTATCAGGCTAAGGCCATGAATATTACTGAAATCAATGTTTTTAGAGACTCATGAATTGTGATCCAAGCTCTCATTACCAATAGACACCCCAACGATACGAGACTCAGGAAGATACACAAGAAAATAAATTTCCGCATGAAATCATTTCAAAACATTAAAATCTTCCACATCCTCCTTGAGCTTAATGGAGAAGCTGACAAGGAAGCCAATGAAGCAGTCCCTCTGGACAAAGGAACGTCGAAATTGAGTGGTAATAATCAACCCTTTACCCTACCATAAGAACTACAACTCATCGGCTAAAGACCATGATCGTCTCAATGGATTATGTTGGGGCACGTAGATAGGCCAGGTAGGATTAAGATCTCATGTGGGCGGGCCCAATGTCAACACCAAAACATAAGGGTAGACCGTATTCCAGAATCACTCCGTGTTTATTCCAAATATACAAAGATCTCTTATCTATGGGATGGCGCGTCTAGGAATTTCTCTCAAGCTATTGGATGGGCGTCTAGATGAGGTCACGAGGAATACAAAGGTGTCCACTTTTTGAGGTCTCCATTACCATAAACAAGCCGAAAAGATGGAGTTTATTGTCACTCGATTGGAGTTCTTGTTGCTCATACCCGAGGCTTCCCTATGTTTCAAAACCACAAGAAAAGAGGGGCATCAGGTAAATTGTTTGGGCTTCCTTTTGTCACGATAGGGAGATATGGAGCCTAACCGGGAACCAAATAGCCAAACCTAGGTCAAAAAACTGGAAAAAGAACTAAAGGTGCTACATAGATAGTTTAGGGAACATAACATAGTGTTGGCACGGTTGGATGAGGAAGGGGGGCGATGCTTCGAAATGGTTGATGAAGAATTAATTCACCTTCGAGATGTTCTGGTAGACACCCTGCATCAGTCTCTGCAACCTCAAACGGATAGTCTCTCGAAGTTGGAAAATCACATCTTCAAGCTCGAAAATCATGTCGATCATTTCACCCTCAACAACCAGATGGGAAAAGAAGCAAAGCACTCCCTTAAAGAACATCTTCAAGGAGACACAATCTGTCGATAAGGCCACAATAATAATGCGATCTATCGATAAGGACACAATAATAATTTCATTGTAAAACTAATCTCAACGGACGGGTTCCTCATACACCAACATTTTGAGAGAAAATCTTCTTGCCCAAGTTGACATAGAAAATCATAAGGTCCATTCTTCCTCCTTTCTTTACACTATTAAGGCCTACCTCTGCTTTTGGTTGTAGTCTCTTTGTGCTTTCCAAGATCTAGGGCCTCATATACCAGGTGGGCTTTGCTACACTCCATGTTCCTAGCCAATGGGTTTGCTATACTCCATGTTCACAAGAGGGTGCTTTGCAAGGAAAAGGATCAAAATATTCCCCAATAGAAGGTTGTTTGCAGCGAAGAGGATCTAGTGGCTGCTTGCGATATTCACCATTTTGGCACTTATTGTGGGTCAAGTTGTTGCCATTCTTCTTAGCAGGTTTTCCTTTGATAATGGTGGTGCCAAAAGATGGATTTCAACCCTTATGCAATTGGGAGGATGTCCATAATCCTTCTATTGGGACCTCTAGAAAGTTTCCATGCTGCTCTTTGTTGAAAAGCTTATTGCTTCAATAAAATGAGAAGACTATTAAAAGTCACTATTTACTACCATCTTGTTTTCTATTATGCCCATTCTTTATGTTTTTTACATATATCAACCTTTTTACGCCATAATTTTGATACGAGGGAGGATAATAAATTTGTAGAATTCATTTTTTCATGCTATTCATCTCGAGCTAACTTTCTTCCAACAAATTATTTGCCAATTTGAAATAATAAGGTTGTTATGGCTTATTATTCACAGAGACACTCTTGATTTTTGAAGAAAATTGAAGTTTGTATAACAACAGAGTTGTTTCCCTTAGGAAGGAGACATCATTATCTCCATGGATGATGCATTATTTTCCTAAATTGGCGATGTCTTGTATATTTATCCTTTATGTTACATCGAGTAGGTTGTGGAATTTATATGCAATCTAAAGTCATATGAGCAATTATATTTTACTTTCATATTCTATATTTTTATTTGGAAGTGTATCAATTATAGTTTACTTATCTTTGGAAGCTTTGGTCTGAGAGTAAACTAGGTGACAGAGATAGGAAACTGATAGACATATGGAACCAAACAAAAGGGACCCGTTACTTTATATGCTTGACCCACCTCTACCTTTCTTGTTGTTGGTAAGACTGCTCTTCCCTCCTTTGCCTTTTCCCCTGCCTATGATATTGATGGATCAATAGGTTCGACTTTCTGTAGGGGGTAGGTACCAGGACAACTCAAACTATTGGACGGTAGATCCGCATGTAAAATAGGATATGGGATCTATCAGTGCTTTTTCAGAAAGAAATAGAGGCAAACCATGTTTTCCTTTGATTTCCCTTACCCCACTAGAGTTGGCTCATGGGTTGACTTCCACCATCTATCCCCTATGTGATTGCTTATTAGCTTAATTTGTTCTTTAATATTGATTGGAATTGTCTCCCTAACAGCTTACAACATAGAAAACTAAGGTCAATTAGTTAGTCCATCTCCAAGAGGGATAGGTGCATAACCAACTCTATGGTAGTTCTTTTGATACTCCCACATGGTCTGATTCTAAAAGCCTAAAACTATTACAATATGCCGGAAGGAGTCGGGGAAGCAACTAGAGGGAAGAATATCACTAGCTTTAACCACCAATGCTCGCCTATGGAAAGGGAATTGATGCCTATTCAAACTCATTGGAACAAAAAAAGTGATGGTGACAGACATGAATATTTACATTTCAAAACGTTTAACACTAGTGGTTGAACGAAGCCTTCTTGCTTAGACTTCCCTGGGATTTCTAGGGATTTATGGATGCAGTCATACAGTAGCTATCGAGAGGAATAAAATTTAAATAGAAATGAATTTAAGTAATTAGTCGGCATAGTTCTGGTGTAGTCATCTAAGGAGATGCCTTGGCACAATCACCCCGAATTCTATTATTTTAATAGTGCATATCTGGAGGCTTGGGGGTATTTTATCCGAGTTATGTTTGCTTTGTTTGTTGACATGGTGCATGTTCCTCCCCACTTATTGACTATATTTAAGTCCTTATATGGGAACTAAGGGGAAAATCTGGAGCAGTATAAGCGCTAACTAAAACGCCCCAACCCGCCGCAATCCAACAAACCAGATCTTGCTGAAATTCCAATTTCTAGTGCTCAAATCGCAATTTGGGCTATCTGGGTCATTATAAAATGGGGATTTAGTCTAGAACGAGAAATCACAATCATTGAAATTGCAAAACTGTTTAAATAGCAATTTCCAAGATCAATTTTGATAGGTTTTTATTAAAAAATCGTCAAGAAAAGCGGGGCATTTTAGTTGTCTTTTTTCCTAAATAGTCCACATGATGGTGCACAGAGTAAAGCACATAAAGCTCCAATTCCTAGTGAGAATGCAAGTGGAAATATCTGTACTAAATACTGTTTAGATGTTCCTAAAATGACAAGCACGGTTAAAACAAAGGCAATAAAGCATACTGCAACCACATCCAATGGTCTAACTGATGAATTATGGAACATTATTAGTATTAGTACCTTCCATTCTCCTACCCAGGAAGATCTATTTACTCTATGTAAAGGACATACTTTGACCCTTGCCCCTTTCTTAGCACACAAAACAACACATAGATTTATAACCATAAGGATATGTGGAACAAAGAAATCAAAGGCATAGGGTCATATATAATGCCTTGATACACTTTTTACTAAGCTACATTGTTTTGAGTAGGCACACATTGGATTAATATAGATTTCACAACAGATTAAAAATTAAAATGATTATTAAGATAAATCCTATTTTCAGGGTGTCCATGACTTAGTCGTGAGTCATCACGGATTCTAAAATTAATTTTTTACTCAGTTTTGACATTTCAGGTGCGAAGCCACCCTTCACTTTGGTCGTGGGATTCGATGTAAACTGTTGGAGGAAGTCTAAGAACCAGGGGCTATAATTTATCCCACCTACCATTTACAGATCATACAATCACATCTATCTACCTAATGAATTGCACAATATGACCTTTTTCCAATAATTGAAAACCCAATCATAACCAAAATCCTAATTGAAATAATATCTATCTTACCCTGGGTAGGCTCTTACTATTTATCTGAAATTGTTTTTTTCATTCTCAATGTAGAATATTCCATCATATATAGGGCATGCTTAGTAGGTCGAACCTCTCCCTCCATTCTAGATGGCGCTAACTCAACCAATGACTACTGTTAACTCCCTCGACCGGGAACCTGCCTAAAAGTATCTGCTTGAAAGGAAGGGTCGGTGCAATAAAGAGATTCGGTTGTCCAAGGGGGTTAAAAGGGTTGATCATGCATGCATGCTAGTGATAAATATTTCATTTAAGTTACAAAAATCCTAAGCAATACAAGCCTAAAAATAAATCAAGAGGGAAAAATCTTACAACTCATTCAATCAATAACACAAAGGAGGGGGAAGATGCACATACTTGTCATCAAGATTATGTAGTTCTTCCTCTATCTTGGCACACATAATATGCAAAAGGTCCCGATCCATATCCCACCCTAATTCTCCGTATAGTTATTCATACAATATTTCCATATCTTTAGGCTTCACCAGTTTTCAACATAAAACCAATTGACATAAATCTGTGCTCTTCCTGGGTGAGTTTTGTTGATTCTACTCGCAGGAGGTTGGGAGGAATGGATAACTTTTGCAGGAAGTATGCGTAGGAGGTGGGGAACTTGGGATGTAAGGATACTTCTGGTGGGAATCAGAGTTTGTTTTGGTAATGTTTGTTTGGTTTAATGTTTTGAATTGTTTTTTTCTTAATATTATATATATTGTTGTTTATTTATTTATATAATTATATAATATAATATATTTTATATTTATTTATACAATAAAAAATTTAAAATTTAATAATAAAAAAAACTTTAAATTTAAAAAATGATAAAAATAACATTGTTATTGCATAAGTTAAGACCGAAATTAATATTTTCAAGGTTTTTATGCTTGACCATAATCTCCTTAAACCAAAATTTTTTCTAAGAATAAAAGAATATGGATCCTAACCCCAAATTTGATCAATCAATTGAGTAATAAGAAAAGGGCCTCCACCTTCCAATCCTTCTAATAAGTAGGCACATATTGATCCCTCTTCCTGCTACCTTAATGTTGTGAAGAAAATCCATGTAGTCGACAATTCTTTTATGACTCATTAGGTCATTATCTATGCATAGATAAGTGCAAGGATCATCCTTCACAAAGAGAAATCTATGTTTCAAGAAGTTGAGGAATGCATCAAGCACGAAAAAGAGGTTCTCCAACTATTGAATGAAAACTTGGCTTTAGCACAAAACAAGGTGAAACAATAAGCAAATCAACATCGTAATGAAAGTCACTTTGAAGTTAGGGATTTGATATTTGAAAGGCTACAACTATGCAAATAGATGTTCTTCAAGCAATAAGAAAAATTGTGGCACCATCTTACTAAACATACAACATAGTCAATAGGTGTGATATGATGTAATGATACAATTATGACCCAACAATTCAAGGGTTAACCTAATGTACACATGTGCCTTTATTTTTATCCATTGCATATTTATACCATTCAATTCGTTGTTGTAAAGAGAATAACTTGCATCTTCAGAACCAATGTCACCAATCAATGAATAAGATGTAGACATGGTCGAGGATGAAGAAAGAGAAGAAACTGGAATTCAATCTTGATCATAGCCTTCCTTAGGCCCCTTCTTCATATATATAATATAAAAAATAAGAAGATGATGTCACGTGTATTTAAAATGTAATGGGATTCATCTTGGAATGTGCAAAAGACCTTGTCATAACTGAATGGGCCACAATTGCCTGAACGGGTGTGGCTCATTGGCTTCACTTGATATGAAGTCACTTGTTGTAAAGGAGGTCACAAGATCAAATCCCACCTGGGTTTACTTGTGTCCCATGTCTTGCGGGCGGGTGTGGGGCACCTATGGGTATAGTGGTAGCAAGAATGGATCCCTGGGCCCCGTGTCATGCGAGTACCATCCCAACTCCACTTTCCGATTCCCGTAGTCACAAAAAAAAAATCTGAATCGGCCGCAATCCACTTTCTAATATCATAGATTTGTTTCTTAGATACCCTTGGAGGATTCCTATGAGAAGTATATGGAGTACATGAACCTTAGAAGTTAGTAAGAGTAGAGGGACCATTAATTTTCATAGTCTCCTTGTCATAAGATTGAGCAACTTCTTCTGTAACATTGTAAGTGCCGAACCATAGTTTAACTCCTTTTGAAGAATCTCTTATCTCGACAGCCCACTTAACCCATCTCCTCTGCATAACTCCTTCGTATTTGGAGGTCCTATGCAGCTTATTGAATGTAATTATATCAGTTTGATTGGGCATGTTTGCTTTAGAAACTGCTCACATAACCTATTATGTTATTTTCATAAAGCATAATATTGTATCTATTTGAGTGGTTTCTCCATTGCATTGATAATCTAAACCATAATCGTTTTTGTCAAAAAAAAATACCATTAATAGTTGTCAAGGTCTAAGCACATGGCCTAGGATGAGTGGTGGAGTCCATATGGAATTACAAGGAAGGGATGTGAAAACACCTTGTGTAGCCACATAATCTTGTAGCCCTTATTTTGTATGACATCAACTAAGAGATAACCACTTAAGCCCCTTAAACCATAACCCCTAAGGCCCATAACTGTTAAATGTGACCATAGTGACCATAACCCCATTAAACCCAAATCCTAACTCTTTATAAGCCCCCTAAATTACCCGAATCCCCCAATCGCTTAAAGCACTAAACCTTAACACCCGATTCCCCTAAACCCTAAGGCCCCTAACCACTAAATGTGACCATAGTGACCATAGTGAATATGTATATTATGTAACAAATTCATATGACATAATGTGACCATAAGGCCCCTAACCACTAAAAACCCTAATAACTAATCCCTTGACCCCTTAAACCTAAACCTCCTTATACACCTAACTCCTAACCCCCCCTAATGTGACCTTAATGGCCATAGTGACCATAACCCTATTGAATCGTAACCCTAACTCCTTATGAACCCCCTAATCCCAAATCTCCTAACCCATTAACCAACTAATCCCTAACCCCTAAAGCCCTTAAGTGCTAATTAATGTGACCACTGTGACTATAGTGTGACCATAGTGACTATGCATTTTACACAATGCATACATCATAACGTGACCATAAGGAACCTAACCACTAAAAACCCTAACAACTAAGCATTGGATTATGTAGAACCTTCTATCCCAAACTATCAAGATAGGTAAAGAAAAGTCCAATCCTAATAACTTTTGGAGGTGGTTTTTTAAACCCTCCCCCCCAACTCCCTAACCCCCTAAGGTGACCATAACCTCGTTAAACCATAACCACGACTCCTTATAAACTCCTTATGCCTAAATCCCCTAACCCCTTAACCAATTAAACCCTAATTAAAATTAAAATTTAATCCTCATAATAATCATCGTCGTTGACAAGGCCCTAAATTTTGTCCATGAATGATAGCTCAGGCCATGAGAACTATTCCTGGTTCCCATTAAGAGCCTTAGAGTACACTAAAGTTTTAACCGAACAACCTACATTTTTGGCATTGAACCTGACTTGGTGTAACAAACTTTAATTGGACACCATATCCTACTCACATGACAAAGTTCCCATTTATAAGGCCCACGTAGTGGCTAAGGGCCCCACAAATTATGGCTCATGAAACCTTTAATTTGATATCATTTGTAACCATCCATGTTGTTCTAAATGTCAAAATGGCTAGGGCCATATCCAACTTACATGCCAAAGATTCCCTGTGGAGGGATTATGGTGCTAATTTAGGTCCCCGCGTATGGAGCATGAGATTTAGAGGCAAATGTTACATCATAAGACCATAGTTTTGACTATATTTTAATTCACGCATCAAGAACCATCCCCTATGTGCAAGTTTTCAAAATGATGATGATGTATCACATGTAGACTAGATCTTTTCTATGCATATTCATGCTATGTGATGGTCAAGGGAATCATGATGGTCCATGACCTCGTAAACATATGGTGTGAACTTAGGCCATAAATTTAAACCCTATACCATGGTGTGGGCAAAGAGATCGATTATCAATGTTATAAATCTCAAAATACAAACATATCCCACTTGTAGTTGAAAAAATATTCCCTCCATAGAGATTATGTGTTGTCTCAAGGCCTTAAGATACATCACTCATGAGCCAATTTGTTACATGTGGGCTAGAGTTTCCATACGTAGTTCTTATGTGGTAGTCTAGGTTAACATGCATGGACCATCAACCGCATAGAAAATTAATATGGCATAAGACCCTACATTTAGTTCATAGGCCATGCTATAGGCCACAATAATCAGCCTTATCAATGTTACACACATTGAAATCACCACCATATCTCACTTTTAAGGTAAACTAATTATGTGTAGGGCCCTACACAAGGACCATGTCAACATAAGGCCCTATATTTTCCCTTATACCATGGAATGGTCCTCAAGATCCATCCCTAGTGCGCCCTTCCTCAATGTGGTGCCCACATATCACGTGTAGACAACTAAGGATTCCCTACACAGGCCCTATGCAATGGCGTGGGTTATTATGCAAAGACCATGAGCCCCATTAACAAATGTTTTATCCCAACAACATGTGTTTTGGTATCAAATAATGGAATAATGACGAAGAAGCACCAATGATGGGCACCAAGAACCATGTCTAGTTTTCTAATTAACTTCAAAACTAGCACCATATCCCACTTCTAAGCCAAATATTCCCTATGGAGGGCCAATACGGTAGTTTGGGACCACACACATGTAACATATCTCCATAGTAAAATGCTACAGTGTAAGGTCCTAGTTTTCATTATACCATGGAATGGTCTTCAAGTTCCATCCCTAATGTACCCATCCTCAACTTGTTGGCCATATCTCACATGTAGGCAAAGGATTCCCTACATAGGCCCTGTGTAATGATGTGGGTTACTATGCAAAGAACATGAGCACCATAGGCAAATGTTCTATCCCAACAACATGGGTTTTGTTATCAAATGAAGGATTAGTGACCAAGAAGAATCCATAATGTGACGAATCTCAAAATAGCAACCATATCCCTATGTCAGGAAAAAGGTGGACTAGGGCCTCATGGATGGCCTATGTAAAACCCAAAAGCCGCATGTTATAGACTAAAACTTTGGATCTTCACCCTGTAACATGAATTGGGTCATGAGAACCATCCTTGGTGTATTAAACCTTCAAATGTGATACCACATATCAATCAAGTTCCATCCCTACATAGGCCCTGTGTAATGATGTGGGTTACTATGCAAAGAACATGAGCACCATAGGCAAATGTTCTATCCCAACAACATGGGTTTTTGTTATCAAATGAAGGATTAGTGACCAAGAATAATCCATAATGTGACGAATTGCAAAATAGCCACCATATCCCTATGACAGGAAAAAGGTGGACTAGGGCCTCATGGATGGCCTATGTAGAACCCAAAAGCCACATGTTATGGACTAAAACTCTGGATATTCACCTTGTAACATGAATTGGGTCATGAGAACCATCCTTGGTGTACTAAGCCTTCAAATGTGATACCACATCTCAATCACATGCCAAAGATTTCCTATGCATGGGATATGTTATGGGATTTTCAAATCATGTGATATAACCACCGCCCCCAAAAGTCCAAAATATCGTAACTTTTAAGGGAGGTTTTTTAAAAATCGTCTTAAAAAGGACCTATAAGGGGGTTCAAGTCAACCCCTTGCCAAAAAAAATTTCATAACAATTGGACTTTTAGGGAGGCTTATCACAACCGCACCCACAATTCCAAATTACCATAACCTTTGGGGGATACTTTAAAACAACCGCCCCAAAATCCCAATTATCATGCCATTTGGGGATGGCTTTCAAACAACTGCCCCCAAAAGTCAAATTATTATGACTTTTGGGGGCAGATTTAAAAGAATCGCCACCAATAGTTCATTTATCAGTACTTTTGGTGGGGGGGTGGTGGGG
>LPNX010521464.1:62069-96282 GCA_001517045.1 Pseudotsuga menziesii
TGCGAGCCATGCTATAGGCCACAATAATCATCCTTATCAATGTTACACATATCGAAATGGCCACCATATCTCACTTTTAAGGTAAAGTAATTATGTGTAGGGCCTTACACAAGGACCATGACAACATAAGGCCCTATATTTTTCCTTAAACAGTGGAATGGTCCTTAAGATCCATCCCTAGTGTGCCCCTCCTCAATGTGGTGGCCACATATCACATGTAGGCAGCTAAGGATTCCCTACACAGGATCTATGAAATGACGTAGGTTATTATGCAAAGACCACGAGCCCCATTAACAAATGTTTTATCCCAACAACATGTGTTTTGGTATCAAATGATGGATTAATGAATAAGAGGCACTAATGACAGGCACCAAGAACCATGTATAGTGTTCTAATTAACTTCAAAACTAGCTCCATATCCCACTTCTAAGCCAAATATTCCCTATGGAGGGCCAATATGGTGGTTTGGGATCACACACATGTAACATATCTCCATAGTAAAATGCTACAGTGTAAGGTCCTATGTTTTTCATTATACCATGGAATGGTCCTCAAGTTCCATCCCTAATGTACCCCTCCTCGACTTGCTGTCCATATCTCACATGTAGGCGAAGGATTCCCTACATAGGCCCTATGCAATGATGTGGGTTACTATGCAAAGAACATGAGCACCATAGGCAAATGTTATATCCCAACAACATGGGTTTTGTTATCAAATGATGGATCAGTGACCAAGAAGAATCCATAATGTGATGAATATCAAAATAGCCACCATATCCCCATGAGAGGAAATAGATGGACTAGGGCCTCATGGATGGCCTATGTAGAACCCAAAAGCCGCATGTTATAGACTAAAACTCTGGATCTTCACCTCGTACAATGAATTGGGTCATGAGAACCATCCTTGGTGTACTAAACCTTCAAATGTGATACCACATCTCAATCACATGCCAAAGATTTCCTATGCATGGGATATGTTGTGGTATTTTCAAATCATGTGATATAACCACCGCCCCCAAAAGTCCAAGATCTCGTGACTTTTAAGGGAGGTTTTTTAAAAATCATCTTAAAAAGGACCGTTAGGGGTGTTTGAGTCAATCCCCCCCCCAAAAAATTCATGACAATTGGAATTTTGAGGGTGGCTTATCACAATCGCCCCCACAAGTCCAAATTCCCATAACCTTTGGGGGATACTTTAAAATAACTGCCCCCAAAATTCCAATTATCATGCCATTTGGGGGTGGCTTTCAAACAACTGCCCCCAAAAGTAAAATTATTATGAATTTGGGGGGTGGATTTAAAATAACCGCCACCAATAGTTCATTTATCATCACTTACTTTTTTTTCTTTTTCGGGGGGGGGGGGGGGCAAAAAACTTCCCAAAAAAACCCTTTAGGGGGGGTCTTTCCAACCCCCCCCAAATCCCATCGAGACTTTTTGGAGGGGTCTTTCCAGCCGCCCCCCCCCAAAAAACCCAACGAGACTTTTGGGAGGGGTTTTTAAGAACCACCCCCAAAAGTCCCGAGAATTGGACTTTTGGTTTTTTTTTAAAAACCGCCCCCAAAAGTTCATTTCTCATTAGTTTGGGGGGGGGGGGATAAGAACCGCCCCCAAAGTTTAATTCTCATAACTTTTGGGGGAGGGGTGGTTTAAAAACCTCCCCCAATGGCCTAAAAAATCTTTTAGGGGGGGTTTTAGAACAGCTGCAAGGTAAAACTGCCTTGAAAATGTCTTTAGGGGGACCCATTAAAAAAACCCCTCCAAAAGTCATGAGAGTTGATCCTTTAGGGGCGGTTTTAAAAAAACCACCCCCAAAATTCTAATTCTCATGACTTTTGGGGTGATTTTATAACAACCGCCCCCAAAATTCTAATTCTCATGACTTTTGGGCGAGTGGTTTTTAAAACTCGCCCCCAAAAGTCTAATTCTCATGGCTTTTTTTGGGGGGGTGGTTTAAAACAACCACCCCCAAAAGTCTAATTCTCATGACGTTTTTTTTTGGGGGGGGAGGTTTCTAAAAACCGCCCCCAAAAGTCTAATTCTCATGACATTCTTTTTTGGGGGGGTTTAAAACAACCACCCCCAAAAGTCTAATTCTCATGACTTTTTGGGTGATAGGGTTTCTAAAAATCGCCTTCAAAAAGACCTTTAGGGGGTCTTTCTAAACGCTCCCCCAAAAGTCCTGAGAATTGTACTTTGGGGGGGGGGGGGGTTTAAGAACCGCCCCCAAAGACATAAAAACACTTTTTTGTTGTGTGTGTGGGGGGGGGGGGGTTTAGCAAAACCGTAGCAAGCCAAAATCGCCCCCAAAAGGCTATTTTGTTGTAGTGATGGCATAAGACCCTAAATTTAGTTCTTGGGCCATGTTATAGGCCACAATAATCATCCTTATCAATGTTACACATATTGAATGACCACCATATCTCACTTTTAAGGTAAAGTAATTATGTGTAGGGCCCTACATAAGGCCCTATATTTTTCCTTATACCGTGGAATGGTCCTCAAGATCCATCCCTAGTGTGCCCCTCCTCAATGTGGTGGTCACATATCACATGTAGGCATCTAATTGCTCCCTACATAGGATCTATGCAATGACATGGGTTATTATGCAAAAACCACGAGCCCCATTAACAAATGTTTTATCCCAACAACATGTGTTTTGGTATCAAATGATGGATTAATGATGAAGAGACACCAATGACGGGCACCAAGAACCATGTCTAGTGTTCTAATTAACTTCAAAACTAGCACCATATCCCACTTATAAGCCAAAGATTCCCTATGGAGGGCCAATATGGTGGTTTGGGACCACACACATGTAACATATCTCCAGAGTAAAATGCTACAGTGTAAGGTCCTAGATTTTTCATTATACCATGGAATGGTCCTCAAGTTCCATCCCTAATGTACCCCTCCTCAACTTGTTGGCCATCTATCACATGTAGAAAAAGGATTCCCTACACAGGCCCTATGCAATTATGTGGGTTACTATGCAAAGAACATGAGCACCATAGGCAAATGTTCTATCCCAACAACATGGGTTTTGTTATCAAATGAAGGATTAGTGACCAAGAAGAATCCATAATGTGATGAATTTCAAAATAGCCACCATATCCCTATGACAGGAAAAAGGTGGACTAGGGCCTCATGGATAGCCTATGTAGAACCCAAAATCCGCATGTTATAGACTAAAACTCTGGATCTTCACCCTGTAACATGAATTGGGTCATGGTAACCATCCTTGGTATACTTAACCTTCAAATGTGATACCACATCTCAATCACATGCCAAAGATTTCCTATGCATGGGATATGTTGTGAGTTTTTCAAATCATGTGATATAACCACTGCCCCCAAAAGTCCAAAATCTTATGACTTTTAAGTGAGGATTTTTAAAAATCGTCTTAAAAAGGACCTTTAGGGGGGTTCGAGTCAACCTTCCCCTGCAAAAAATTCATGACAATTGGACTTTTGAGGGTGGCTTATCACAACCACCCCCACAAGTACAAATTCCCATAACCTTTGGGGGATACTTTAAAACAACGGCCCCCAAAACCCCAATTATCATGCCATTTGGGGGTGGATTTCAAACAACCGCCCCCAAAAGTCAAATTATTATGACTTTTGGGGGCAGATTTAAAAGAACCGCCACCAATAATACATTTATCATTCCCTTTTTTTTTTTGTGGGGGGGCAGGGGGGGGGGTCTTTCCAACCCCTCCCTAAAAGCCCAACGAGACTTTTGGGAGGGTTTTTTAAGAATCGCCCCTAAAAGTCCCGAGAATTGGACTTTTGGGGTTTTTTTAAAAATTGGCCCCCAAAATTTCAATTCTGATGACTTTTGGGGGGGTTTTTTAAGAACCGCCCCTAAAAGATCAATTCTTAGAATTTTTTTTTGGGGGGGGGGTGGTTTAAGAACTACCCCCAATGGCCTAAATTTTTTTTAGGGGGGGTTTTAGAACAGCCGCAAGGTAAAATCGCCTTGAAAATGTCTTTAGGGGGCTCTTTAAAAAAACCCCTCTAAAATTCATGAGAGTTGAGCTTTTGGGGGCGATTTTAAAACAACCGCCCCCAAAAGTCTAATTCTCATGACTTGTGAGAGCAGTTTTATAACAACCACCCCCAAAAGTCTAATTCTCCTGACTTTTTTTTGGGGGGGGGGGGTTTAAAACAACCGCACCCTAAAGTCTAATTCTCATGACTTTTTTTGTGGGGGGGGGGGGGGGGTTTCTAAAACACTCCCCTAAAAGTCTAATTCTCATGAATTTTGGGGGGGTTTTAAAACAACCGCCCCCAAAAGTCTAATTCTCAAAATAAAGGAGGTATCGTTGAACTGTATATTTACGTTTTATTTAATTTCTTGTAAGCATAAGTTTTTGGAGAATCTGAGCATAAATCCAGTTGTTCTTCTACCTCACTTCAATTATAACTTGTTCATCAAACTTTCATCTATCTATTATCAGTTTAGGTCCTGTATGTAATTCTAATGAAAGATAAAATTGTACAATAGGTCATTTAAAACCTTATTACTTGTTACCAGTGATAGTTCATATGTATTTGTCTCGACAATATTCAAATGTTAAGTAAACTTGGAAAACCTACATCTAGGTATAGTCATAAGATATAATGATTGACATTCATACATGGGACTAAAGATTTAGTGCAGAAGATGGTCTACTAATTGTTTAATTACTTACCGGTTAGAAATGCAATAATAAGAACATTATATCGTTAAACAATAGTATTACTGCTTTGTGTAAATAATAAAAAGATCATTTCCTACAAAATCTATCCAATGTAGCCTTCGCATGATCTTCATCTCACAAGGAGATATGAATAACATTATTACCCTATAACAAAACTAAGTTTTAATACTTAAACTAAGAAACAAGCTATGAATCTTTCTATACTTGCAAGCTTACACACATAAGTGTTTTTAACCAATGTATTGTCATAGGTTTCTTACAAGGTCTTTTTACAAGTCCTATAGTTTATCACAAAGTGTAATTTACAAGGTTAAAGAATTCTTTTGCATAATTTATTACCCATTTACATGGTTTATAAAACATATTTGCAAACCTTAGTTTATGCGAAGATTACCTCCAATGTCATTTTCCTTTAAGATTATAACATGCATCTTATAATATGAAATATTATACTATTGTTGAAAGGGTTTTTAACCAAGTTTTTATGTAAATGCTTATTACTTGTAGGCTGCTCCAAGACTCTCTCAAACTATAGAGTTAGACCCACCATTCCGAATGTATTAAAATTCCATGTGGTCGATGCTTAATGGTTAGGGTTTTTGACTTTGGAGGTTCAATATATAACTCTCCTAAACCCTAAAAATTCACATTTTACCTATCTTTCTTGCTACTGCTGTGGAGAGGGAGCTGTAGGCTCATGGCCGTATGTCCTTGATGCCACTCCTTATCTCTGCATGTACATTTCTTCTATGTGTGAGTTCGTTGTCACCATTGCTTTTACTCTGTGTGTGAGGCCTTTGTCGCCATTTCTTTGCCTCTACAAGGACTTCTCTTCGTGCACTTGTGCAGTGGTGAACTGTTTGAGTTAATAGTGTGCTTTTGGTTTTTGGGATCATCGTGGTTTTGGCTTTGGGCTTGAACATTTCTTGTTGGGGTTTTCTTGACAATAGCTCTCCTCGTGGTTCGGCGTACCCTTTCTTGTGGCTAGGGTCTGTTCATGTTACCACTACGGGGCTGAGATCAAACTATTCAGGTGAGAAGTTTTGTTTTAAACAAAATTATAACTCTTATGCATTGTTCACAGATTTTTTTATCTTGGTTATTTGTATGAGTTTAACATTCAGTGGGTTTAACTTGTGCAGGCTTTCGAATTGGATGCTGTGTGCTAGAAAACACCGAAAAATTCCATGCAAGGACTCCACGCTTCATGTCCACCCTGGTAAGCATCGGTCTTGCCTGAGGTTTCTCATGCAATGGTTGTATGGGGTTTGGCTATTACAGTCCCACCGAGATGCGACTTCAGTTTTTTGGTTAACAAATAATTTGTTGTTTAGAAAGGCCATATGGCCAAGACTATAATGTTTTGATGAGAATACTTTGAAGCCCTTACGGCTGTTGCTTGACGAAATCCTTTGAGGCCTTCATGGCCGTAACTCGATTTACAGGGATTATATTTTGGACAAGCTTTAAAGCTGTGACCTTTGTGGAATTTGTAAAGGTGTTTTAGATAGGGTTTTTAAAGATATTTATATTATGCTTAGGCTTTACAGACTTAATATGTTGGTTATTCCTGTATTCGGCCATGGACTATGGCTTCTATGAGGTCGATGGCAGACTGTGGGTTTTCTTTTAATGTTTAAAAATTTCAATTTTTGAGTTAACTTAATGGAAATATTTTTACTGCTACAATGCTTGTGTTGATGAATAAATGGTTAAAGAACTTAAAAGAGGTTTTATTATGTTTTAAGTTTGTAATTTTTCAATGTTGTTTAATAGAGGGAACAATTCAAAATGTTGCGTTTAAAACAGAGTTTAAATTTTTCTCTGCTAGTAAAAACAATTTGTAAGAAAATAATTAAAGTAGGGCTGATTAGTACAACCTGAGTTTCTACTATGTACTTGGATTGGAAAGTTTAAAGCGTCTTTACTTAAATTGTCTTAGTTTATATTTGTCAAACAGTTTTATTACTGTTCCTGTAAAGAGTTTATTTAAATATGTGCATTTATAAAAATAGATAATTGTGTTTGTATTAAATGAAGAATCTATGCTTTAATTAACTATAGGTAAAAACTGTATTAACCCTACTCTGGAAAAGGAGAAGGAAATGAAGGTCATAATTGACAGTTTTCTCCAAATTAGGTTTTTTTTATAAAATCTTAATTACTTTTAAATCTTTACAGAGTTTAATATTTAATTGTAATGTGTTTAAAGTTTAATTCGTACTTAGATTAGTAATGAAATTATCTAAGTAATTACTAGCCTCATTTTACTATTTTCTTCAAGTTAATCCTGCTTATTTATTTTTCTATACTTATAATGTTTTTAATAACTATGTATATTTATAATAAATAGGCTTATAGCAACTAATCTATTTACTGTGTAAATAAGAGCAGAGACTGTGTATATATATTTTTAGATTCTTCTGGGAGACAGTTTTGTTTATTTTTATAATAATGTACTTTGTCTAAGGAAAATTTCTAAAATAGAAAAGCTTTCTTCTGATTAATCCTATAAAACCTGTAGAAGGTAAATAAACACATTCCCGCATACTTCATTTGATTATCTATCGAAACTTAATCTAACCTACTGTACCAGAGTACTACCTTCTTGAAGGTGTGGAAAAATACAGTTAGGTATTTTATCTATTCGTAAAATTTGAAGTTACTCTAATCATGTATCCTAATCCATATCTAATCCAGAATTTGTCTATCTTTTCACAGTAAAAGATTTCATTCAATTATTCTAATAACAAATGAACAAAAAACATAACATATTATTTCCTAAATTCATTCATTCTTGATCCTAAGTATGCATAGAGAAATTAGAAAGAACATATAGAACCTGAAAATGTAGCAGAGGAGACAACAACTTAAGGAACTTGTTCCTCCCAACCAACTCGTGGAGATAGTTGAACTGCAAATTTGAGGACCCCCGAGCCTGTCTATTGGTCCACATGGTTGAAGTACTGGGTGAGAGATCTAGTTTAGTAATCCTCTGCAACTCCACTGAGTATTCAACAGTAATCTCTTCTGCTTGTAGCAGTATGAACTCAGCTTAAATTAGCTGCAATAGTTCAGAACTTCAACACTCTTCACTCAAAGAAAACTTCTACTAGTCCCCTCCATTGAATTTTCTTATGCACTAAATTCACTCAGAATTTTCACAAGTAAAGACTGAGCAGCCTCAGATAAATTCAATGGGAAGTTTTATTAGCATGCCTGGGTCTTTTGGGTCAGTTTTCACTTAATGAGCCACCTGCTCTTGTTCCACTTTCTTGGGGAACATGACCACAAGAATATGGAAGTTGCCTCCTGTAACAACTAGAAGTAGTTTGAGGATGCTGCCAAGTGTCAATCTCCTCTCAACCCAGCCTATTCCACCAAGTCACGAGTAAAACACTCATTTAACAACCTCCTTAAGTTGTTGTCTCATCTTTCATTTATTAATTAATAAAATATTCAACAATTACATGCAATTATCCTTGACCCCACTTGGTCATTAATTACAAAATTTATAATAAAATTATAACATAATGTCTCTTAAAACATAAAACGTTTTTGCAAATTTGGGGTATGTGACATACACACCTCCTTAAATATAACATCATCCTCGGTGTTATTTATTCATTGTCGTCAGAGTTGCCTTGGAACAGAATTGGATATGCTGCCCACATATGACTCTCCAATTCCCAGGTGGCCTCTTCTTGACTAAGGTGCTTCCATTGCACCTTCAACTGACAAATGGTGCGATTCTGAAGCAATATCTCCCCCCTTTTGAGGATACAATTCGGTTCCACTAGAAAATCTCCTTCGGGTTCCACCTGCACATCATTCCAATTTATAACATGAGTAGCATCATGTACATATTTTTTTAATACAGAGATATGAAAAACATTATGAACCTTCAAATTTGGCGGTAAAGCCAATTGATATGCCACCTGTCCCATTCTGGGCAGTATCTCAAAAGGTCCACAATATCGGGGTGCCAACTTAGCACAACTTCCTAATTTCAAAGAACTCTTTTTAGGCCTTACCTTTATAAAGACATGTTCACCTACCTGGAACTCTTTCTGAGTTCATTTAGGATTTGCTTGACTTTTCTATCTGTCTTGCACAACTTTTAAGTTACCTTGCACCTGTTTTACAATTAACTCCATCTCCTTTAGTAGTTCAAGTCCTAATACTAACCTATCAACTGGGTTACTCCATGAGATGGGGGTATTGCACTTTCTTCCATACAAAATTTCAAATGGGTTGTATCTTGCTGAAGCTTGGTAGTGATTGTTGTAAGCAAACTCTACCAGGTGTAAGTAATCTTCCCATTTACCTGGTTGTTCCTTAACATACATTCTGAGCATATATTCCAACACTTGACTCACCCTTTCAGTCTCTCCATCCATCTGGGGATGAAAAGAAGTACTGAAATTTAAAGTAGTAATCAAGCCTTTAAATAAAGACTTCCAAAAATTGCCTGTAAACTTAGGGTCTTTGTCTGAAATTATGACTTTCAATATCCCATGTAAACGAAATATTTGTTTCATGAATATATCAGCAATATTAGACGCCTTGTAAGTGGTCTCTGTAGGTATAAAATGAGCTGCTTTACTAAGTTTATCAACAACTACCATTATCGAGCCATTCAGATTTTGATTTCTGGGTAGACTTGTAATAAAATCAAGACTGATTATTTCTCATTTCCAGCTAGGGATGGGTAATGGCCATAGTAAGCCGATTGGATGCTAGTGTTCAGTTTTAACTTGTTGACATTCAAAACACTTGGCAATGTATTCTTCTAGTTCATTCTTCATGTTTGGCCAAAAATAATCCTTCTGTAACATGGTTATAGTCTTCTGATAACCAGGATGTCCTGAGTAAGAAGTCTTATGAATTTCATTTAAAACCAGTAGCTTAATTTTAGGTACATTAGGTGTATATAGCCTATTTTTATATAGTATTAATCCTTTTTTCATTTAAACTATACCATGTGCTTAAACTTTCAGTTAAATTTTCTGCTACTTTTGATTATAATTTCTGATAATTCTTATCCAATTTTACTCCTTCCTCTAACTGTTCTTCTAAATCTGTTTTATAAGTGCTAACTGCTGTTATAAAATTCAGCCTTGCATTTCTACTTAGAGCGTCAACAACTTTATTTTCTTTTCCCTTAATATGTTGGATCTCGAAATTGTACTCACTAAGGAAAGCTAGCCACCTAGCTTGCCTTGCGTTTAAGTTAGGTTGATCCAACAAATATTTTAATCCTTTATTATCTGTCATTAACATAAATTTTCTTCCAATTAAGTGATGGTGCCACATCTTCAAAGCATGTGTGACAACAACCAACTCTAAATCGTAGGCTGCGTAGTTTTTCTCATGAATCTTAAACTTCCTAGACTCATATGCAATTACGTGTCCTTCTTGAGTTAAAACTCCACCTAGACCATCGTTGCATGCGTCAGTGCATACTACAAAGTATTTATTAGGATCAACAATTCTTAAGATTGGTGCAGTAGTTAGTAATGTTTTTAACTTTTTAAAACTTTCTTCACACTTTTGATTCCAATTGAATTTCTTTCCTTTCTTCTGTAAAGAAGTTATGGGATTTGCAATTCTTGAGAACCATTCAATGAATCTTCAATAGTAGCCAGTAATCCCCATGAATGACCGTACGTCAGTCACTTCCTTTGGGACTGGCCATTATTCAATTGCTTTTTATCTTTTATGGATCAACTAAGATCCCTTCTTTAGTTACTACATGGCCCAAGTACTGTATTTTATCCTTAAATAAATCACACTTACTAAATTTAGCATAAAGCTGATGTTCTCGCAATTCTTGTAAAACAATTTTGAAGTGTTCATCGTGTTCTTCTTCAGACTTAGAATAAATTAGAATGTCGTCAATGAATACCACCACAAATTTATCAAGGTACTTATGCAATACATTATTCATTAAGCACATGAAGATAACTGGGGCTTTATTAAGCCCAAATGGCATAACAACAAACTCATAGTGACCATATTTGGTCCTAAAAGCTGTTTTAAAAATGTCTTCGTCTTCGATTTGGACCTGGTGATAACCAGATCGTAAATCAATCTTTGAAAATACAGTTGCTCCACGTAGCTGATCAAACAAATTATCTATGCAGGGCAACGCGTATCTATTCTTAATGGTCATTTTATTAAGTTGATGGTAATCAATGCATAAGTGTAGAGTACAGTCCTTCTTTTTAATGAAAATAACAGGTGCTCCCTAAGGAGACACGCTGGGTCTTATATACTTCTTATAAATAAGTTCTTTTGACTGTGATTTTAATTCATTTAGTTCCAATATATTCATTTGATAAGGGTATTTTGAGCTGGGCACTGCACTAGGTACCAACTCAATAGTGAAGTCTAACTCCCTTTTCGGATGTAGTCCTGGAGTTTATTCTGGAAATACATCCAAATACCCCTTCAGGATTGGAATATCTTCCAATTTTTGTTTATCTTCATTATTAGTACGTTCTTCATTAATTATAGTTACAACGAAGGCTTTACAACCCTTCCAAATAACTCTCTTTAATTGCAAAGCAGAGATTTGTCTGATAACTGTTCTCCTAGAGATTCTTGTTATAGTTACTATTTCTCCTTCATTATTTACGCAAGTAAAAGTTTTATCGAAACAGTTCAAAACTACTCTATGCTGTTCTAACCAGTCTATACTAATTAACATGTCATAAGAGCCTAAAGGAAGTACATTTAGCTTCACAAAGGTTTCAAACTGATCCATACTTATAGTACAATCTTTTATAAAACTAATCCCTTTTATTTTTGCTCCAGTAGCTAGTTGAACTAACCATGACTTTGCAAAATTTTCTACTGATAACTTGCATTTTTCTACTAAATTAGGAGAAGTATAACTCAGGCTAGCCCCTGGGTCAATTAAGATAGAAATAGGTGTTTGATTCAACTTACCTTCTACTTCCACCATGGAAGTTTGATAATCCGCCTGCCTGTTTTCTAGTGCCGTGTTGATCCTGGGCATTGTCCTTGCTAAGTCACCAATAATCATCTCCTCCTGCACCATATGTATGTTGCTGACAGTCGTCTTTCTGTTAGGGAAAACTGATGCATAATGAGTCCCATTACACTCCCAACATTTTACTAGTTCTTTATGTTCATTATTCTTAGTGTAATTACTGTGATTATTAGCAGGTTCTTTATTTCTAGGGCCATTAGGGTTTAACTGTGAATTACCTTTATTTCCTTGGTAATTCTTATTAGGAAAACTACGTGTGTTATTATTCCTAAAACTGCGGTTAGGTACGAAACCCTTCTTCTGTTTAAAATTATTAGACCTCTTAGCCTTCCAGTTTGACATGCTTTCCTTTTTGCGGTTCTGCTCATAGCAAAAATTTGCCTTTCGCATAGCCTCCTCTAGGGTTTTTAGATTATCGTATTCAATTCTGTCTTTTATGTGAAAAGGTAAACAACTTAGAAACTGCTGTACCTTAGGCTTCTCATCCACAATGTAAGGCACGTAATGTAGCAAACTTAAAAATTTACTGTTTAAATCTTTCATGTTCATAGTTCCCAGCTTCAGTTCATAAAATTCCTTAGCTCGCTCTTCGTAGTACTATTCTAACAAGAACTTATTTTTAAAGTATTTCTTAAAGGTAATCTAGTTAATTTTCTTTTCCCTAATACCTTTTACTCGTTTTAAATCCTGCCACCAAATATCTTCCTTCCCAGTTAAGTTGTAAATGGCCATTCTTGCTTTTAGCTGATTAGAGTAATTATATATTTGGAAATACTTCTTCACCCTAGACAGCAATGATTCAACTTCTTCTCCTTTCTCGGTTTCATCGTTGAAAGTTGGTGGTTTTATTTTCTTAAATTCTCCCGAAATTTATTCATAAGGCTTAAATTTTCTTTTTCTTGAATGATAATTATCTTCACTGTTATCACTAGTGTACTGACGATTCTTCCTATGTGAGCCGCCATAAATTTCAGAGGATGAGCTACTTTCAATTTTAGACTGTTTAGACTTTTTACTTTTGTGTTGGTTGGTCATATCTTTAGATCCTATCTGTTTATCTTTTTCTTCACTCTAAATTTTTTCCATCAGTATCTGCATCAGCTCCTCTTGAGCTCTCAGATTTCTTTCATTTTCCTTTTTAACTGTTTCCATCTCAGTTCTTAATTCTTTAAAATTTTGTAATAATTCTGAAGAATTTTTAGTTATTTCTTCCTGAACTGGTTCTCTTTTAGAATTACTTTGTTCATTAAATGTGGACTCTTCATCTGCATATTCCTCGAGTCTTTCCATACTTGCAGTTCCAACTCAGAATTTTTTTATGGTAATAACATTTCAAACGAAAAATAATAGTCACTGTGCATGCATTTAATTTACTGTTTGTCTATACAGGTTGAGCCGCATTCAAGCCTAGTGTCTGAAACTGGGCTTTGATACCACATGTAATACTCCAAAAATTCGTAAAAATTAAAATTTGTTCCTATGACATTAAATGTTACAATTGTCCATTTCGAGGGACATTTAACTGTTAACAGTTAACATAATAAGGTGTTAAACTAAACCATTATTAAGGATTTGATTTAGCAGGTTATGATTTGGAATAAACACGAACTAAACATCTATTTGTTTACTATGTGCTAAAGTTTGTTTTACTGTTTGTAAACATTAAGGAACTTCAGTTGAAGTCCGAGGCTTACTTAGCTTTTTAGCTAATGCAGTGAAGTGATGCTTCTTTTACAGGTCTTTTTACAGGTAAGACGTTTGTAGCCAGTTCCCGGATCGAGATTATTATCTCAACTATCATAAAATAAAATGCTAGTATATTTGTTTAATTTACAGCTTTGATAAAAAAAAAAATGAGGTATCGTTGAAACTGTATATTTACGTTTTATTAAATTTCTTGTAAGCATATGTATTTATCTCCACAATATTCAAAAGTTATGTAAAATAGGAAAACCTAAATCTAGGTATAGTCATAAGGTATAATGTTTGGCATTCATATATATATAGGACTAATGATTTAGTACAGAAAACATACTACTATCTGCTTAAGTATTTACCAAGTAGAAATATAATATTATGAACATTATATCGATAAACAATAGTGTTACTGTTTTGTGTAATGAATGAAAGATCATCTCCTACAAAATCTATCCAACCTATCCTTCACATAACTTCATCTCTCAAGGAGATATGATGTAAAAATGATTACCCTATAACAAATCTAAGTTATATTACTTATTCTAAGAATCAAGCTACAAATCTTTTTATTCTTGCAAGCTTACACATATAAGTGTTTTTCACCAATGTATTGTCATAGGTTTTCTACAAGGTCTTTTTTACAAGTCCTATAGTTTATCTTAAGGATCTTTTGCATAATTTAATACAAATTATATGGTTCATAAAACATATTTGCAAACCTTAGTTTATGCAAAGATTACCTCCATAACATTTTTCTTTATGATTATAATATGCATCTTATACTATAGAGGTATTATGCGATTGTTGAAAGGGTTTATAACCAAGTTTTTATGTAACTTCTTATTACTTGTAGGCTGCTCCAAGACTCTTTCAAAACTATAGAGTTAGACCCACAATTCCAAAATATATTTCAACACCACGTGGTAGATGATTATTGATTAGGGTTTTTACTTTGGAACCTAACCATATAAGTCTCCCAAAAACCCTAAAAATTTGCATTTTACCTATCTTTCTTACTATTGCTGTGGAGAGTAAGAGCCGCAGGCTCATGGCCGCATAGGCCTTGATAGCACTCCTTATCTTTGCATGTACATTTATTCTATGTGTGAAGTCATTATTGCCAATGCTTTTGATCTGTGTGTGAGGACTTTGTCTCCACTTCTTTTCCTTTGTGAGGACTTACCTTCGTGCTTGGGTTCAATGGTGAACTATGTTTGTGTTACAGTGTGAGATTGATTCTGGTTCATCATGGTGTGGCCCTGGATTTTAATTCGAACATTCTTGTTGAGTTTTCTTTGATAGAGGCTCTTCTCGTTGCTTGGCCTACTTCATCTAGTGGCTAGGATTTTGTTTAAGCCTCCTTCTACGCGGCTGAGGTCAGAAACTACTTAGGTATAATTTCTTTAAGTTTTAAAACCTTCTGCACTATTTCAAAATATTTATTTGTCTTCATTACTTGAATTAAGAAAGAGCTTAATGCCCATATGGTTTAACTTTTTTTTTTTTTTTCAATGTGGTTCACGCGCCGGCTTGACCGACGGGCTACATCCACGGAATAATTTCAAGAGGGCCCACCCAAAGGGGCCTCACTCTCGGCACACTTCATGCCTAACCCCAAGAGCGTCGAGGAGAATGGATCCCGCGACCTCACTTGCCGGGAGGCCTAACTACGGTTGCTCGACCGATTGAGCTAACTCTTGGGGCTTTCCCCATATGGTTTAACTTGTGTAGGCTTCCGGTTTGGTTGCTGTGACGAGATAGAAGACATTGAAAAACACCACGAAAGGGCTCCATGTTGGCATTCATCGTGGTAAGCCTCGGTCCTACCTGAGGTCCTTCTGCGATGGTTGTATGGAGTTTGGTTGTTACAATTCTACCGAGATGCAGGTCCAGTTTTGGTTATCAAATATCTTGAATTTTTAGAAAGGCCATGTGGCTGAGACCGAAACGTTTTGATGCGAAAAGTATGTAACCCTTGTGGTTGTAGTTTTATGGAATTCTTATGAGGCCTTCATAGTCGTAGCTTGATTTACAAAGTATATTATTTTTTAACAGGCTTTTTAAGCCGTAACTTCTGTTGTAAAAAGGCCATTAGGCCGTAACTTGAATGGAAACTACAATGGTTTTAATTATAAATTAAGTTAGGGTTTTTAAAGATATTTATATCCTGTTTAAGCTTTAAAGGCTTGCTATGTTAAATATTCCTGTACTTGACCATGAACTATGGTTTTTATTAGGTCGTTGGCAGTCTCTAGGGTTTCTTGTAATATTTAGGAATTTCAATTTTTGAGTTATCTTAATAGAAAAGTTTTTACTGCTATGATACTTGTGTTTATGAATAATAGGTTAAAGAACTTAAAAGAAGTTTTATTATGGTTTAAGTTCGAAAGTTTTCGATTTTGTTTAACAGAGAGAGAAGTTCAGAATGTTGGTTTTAAAACAAAGTTTAAATTTTTCTCTATTAGTAACAACAATTATTCAGAAAGTAATTAAAAGTAGGTTTGATTAATACAACATGAGTTTTTACTGTGTTCTCGGGTTGGAATGTTTAAAGGGTCTTTACTTAAATTGTCTTAGATTATAATTGTTAAATAGTTTTAATACCGTTCCAGTGAAGAATTTATTTAAAACTGTGTATTTATAAAAATAGATAAATGTGTTTATATAAATGAAGAATTTATGTTTTAAGTAATTATGGGTAAAACTGTATTAATCCTCCTCTGGAAAAAGAGAGGAAAATGAAGGTCATATTTGACAGTTTCTCCAAATTAGGGTTTTGTAAAATTTTAATTATTTTTAAATCTTTACAGAGTTAATATTTAATTGTGATGTATTTAAAGTTTGATTCTTACTTAGATTAGTAATGAAATTATATAAATAATTTCTAGCCCTCATTTTACTATTCCCTTTAAGTTATTCCTGCTATTTTATTTTCCTATTTTTATAATGTTTTAATTACTATGTATATTTAAAATAATTAGGCTTATAGCAAATGACTTATTTACTGTGTAAAAATAGGATCACCATTACACAGAATGTGTACTAGTTTTAAAAGACCTTTCTTGGATCTAGATCATATTTAAATTCTTTAAACAGGTGCATTTTAACTAAGGCACTCCTGAACATTCTTACAAGGAATCTGTAAAAAGTACTAACCCTAATCTTGCATTCTTCTTTTGATTTAACCATTAGAGTATAATCTAACCTAATGTACTAGATTACTACCTTCATGAAGGTGTGGAAAAATACAGTTAGTTATTTTTTATCCATTAGTAAAATTTGAAATCTCTCTAATTATTTATCCTAATCCATATCTAATCTAGAAATTGTCTATCGTTTCATAGTAAAAGATTTCATTCAATAACTCTAATAACAGATGAACAGAAACATAACACATTATTTCCTAAATTCATTCATTCTTGATCCTAAGTATGCATAGAGAAATTAGAAGAAAACACGTAGAACCTGGAAATGTAGCAGAGGAGACAACAACTTAAGGAACTTGTTCCTCCCAACCGACTCCTAGAGATAGCTGAAATGCAAATCTCAGGACCCCCAAGCCTGTCTACTAGTCCACCTGGTTGAAAGCATTGGGTGAAAGAACTGGTTTAGTAAACCTCTGCAACTCTACTGAGTATTCAGCAGTAATCTGTTCTGCTTGTAGCAGTATGAACTTAGATTAGATTAGCTGCACTAGTTCATAACTTCAGCACTTTTCACTCAAATAAAACTTCTGCTAGCTCCCTGCATCGAATTTTCTTGTGCACTAAATTCACTCAGAATTTTCACAAGTAATGAATGAGTAGCCTTAGCTGAATTCAATGGGAAGTTTTATTAGCATGCGCAGGTCTTTTGGGTTAGTTTTCACTTAATGAGCCACTTGCTCTTGTTCCACTTTCTTGGGGAACATGACCACAAAAATAGGGAAGTTGCATCCTGCAACAACTAGAAGTAGTTTGAGGATGTTGCCAAGTGTCAATCTGCTCTCAACCCAGCCTATTCCAATGTTCCACCAAGTGACCAGTAAAACACTCATTTAACAACCTCCTTAAGCTGTTGTCTCATATTTCATTTATTAATTAATAAAATATTCAGTAATTACATGCAATTATCCTTGACCCCACTTGGTCATTAATTACAATCTTTATAATAAAATTATAACATAATGTCTCTTAAAACATAAAATGTTTTTGCAATTTGGGGCATGTGACAGTCTAATTCTCATGACTTTTTTTTTTTGTTTGGGGTGGGGGTTTAAAAACCATTTTCCAAACACCTTTAGGGGGGGGCTTTCGACCCCCCCCCCCCCCCCCCCCAAAAAAAAAAANTCCAATATTCAGGACTTTTGGGGGAGGGGGGTTTAGCAAAACCACCGCATGCCGAAACAGCCCCCAAAAGAATATTTTATTGTAGTGATGGAAGGGATCCCACCTTGAGTTGTGTAAATTGTGGCATTTGATGCTTGATTCCAAAGGAATTTATGGCGAACAATTTATATTCCAAAAAGAAACTATCAATGCCATTCATATCCTTTCCATTTGAAATAAATTAGAGCCACCCGAATATAGTCTTTCTATTTGTTAACTCTGTGTTGGAGTTTCCTCTCTTTTATCCCATGAGGATTGTGAAAACTACACCTATCTTCCAAGGCAAGAGAGTGTGTAAGGAGATCAAAGTAGAGATCTTGAAATCTCCATCATAGATGGCCAAGATAGTTTGCGTCACAAATGGAACATTATTTCTTAGTCTCTGGTTTGTTAGACAATTGCTTCTTAGAGGATTGGTTGTTCGCCTCATTGTCCATACCAAAGGTATAAGTAGCCTTCAATTATTTGAGGGAAGAGAAAATCTCCTCTAGTTTCATTAGATGGTTATGATATAATTCTTTTGAAGAGAATTTATAGAAGAGATAAGGATTTTGCATATTTACTTCTGATAGTGAACAATTAGAATTATTAAATTGCGTAGGTTTAATAATTCAGTGAACAACTAGAATTATTGTTTTGTTCAATATTTTGTTTGATCATAAGTTTTTCTATGGGATAGAGGAAGTGTAGAAGTTGGGAGAGATGGAGCACTTTGCCTTTTATTCAAGAAATTATAATAGGCTAAGTTGTGTGATGGAAAAGGTGGGCATTTATTATATTGGTTCTCTTTGTGAAACTTTTGATGGGTGTTATGGGGTGTTTCACACATCTTCTTTCACCGATCCACATGGTTTATCTGGATATACAATGAGTCCATTGAACACACACACAGATATATATTTACCTAATCATCATATAAGTAAATTGCATTGACAAATGTAGCGTAGTGTAAATTCTTAAAACTTAAATATTTTAAAATATATAAGTTTTAAGAATTTACAACACGCTGCATTTGTCAATACAATTTACTTATATGTTATTGGGTAGGAGAATATGGTGAATTTAGAAGTAAGAGGGGTAAAAAGTACAATTGGAATATGCTCCATGTCCTCTTTATGAGAAGGTGCATATTCCAAGATTCATTGTTGAGTTATGAATTTAACCTCATTAATCTGTAGATGCATACCTTTTTGTTTTCCATCTTGCTCACCAACTTGTTTCTTATCCTTGTGATATTCTTCGAAGTCTTAGTCAAAATAGTTTAATAAAGCATTTAATTTCCTCCATATGATATATGAATATCATAAATAAATTTTCAATCTATTTTTTTCTGTGCTTCCTTCACTAATTTCATGACTAGCATCAAATTTATTCTACTTGCAAGTGACCGATTCCTAAATCCAAACATAATCACAGGCTTAGGATGAGGATCATAAATTCATTTACGTTGTTAGAAACTTGACATCATCCCCATCCTATAATTAAATTGAAACATATGACCTTCTAGATTACAAAACTCCCCACCTGCTCTAGCATTGCTCGTTTTACTCTGAATCACTATTAAATTTTAGCTTTTATAATATCTTGAGTTTACCTGGCCTTGGATGTTATGGGAGCTAGTTCTAGTGGACCTTGATGTGTTGTATTTTCGAGCACTACAGATTTTTGATCCATGCACATTGCACATCATTTTTTTAGATCTTCTCCCTAGTTCTAGGGATTAGTTCTCATACTTTAGTTTAGATAAATACTTTACTTTATGCATCTTGCTCTTTATAGGATCCTTCTTTTATATCCCACTTTCATCTACATCAACATTGTATTTTGTAGTCCCATCAACCTACCATGTAGTCATTAGTTGTACCTTAATAAAATTATCTGATCTTATCTTATATCCTCGATATTTCAAAGGAGCTCCTTGCTGTCGAACCCTGGAAGAATTTGTTTATCTACCAGTAGTAGATTCGGTCTAGTGTTGTTGTTGAGAAATATACCTTGGAAGAATATGTCTATCTACCAGTAGTAGATTCGGTCTAGTGTTGTTGTTGAGAAATATAGGAAGAGGGTATTTTCCTCTAGGTCTACGCAGATCTCGAGTGGCAGGACACGCCGCTAGTTGTTTTTCTCTTGGTTCCCCTAGTTGGAAGGAACATCTGAAAAGGGAAGTGATCCTCCAAATGGAATCTAGTTTGTGAGGAGGCTGTAGTGTTTGAGAGCAGAGTTTGAGTGCCTCCAAAATATATAAAAGAAGGTGCCTCTAGTTTGGATACTCAAAGAAAATGGTGAGTTACATGCATCTGTGCTTGATGGGTAATTGCTTGTAAGGTTGAGGTTGAAGGTAAATCTAGTCACCAATGTCAAACTGTTGATCAAAATGGTTCTTATTTGCTTGTTGTTTCATTTTGTTTTGCTCCAACATAAGGTTGTTCCTAAGAAGTTGAAGATTATCTTGAATTGATATTGTCCCAAATAAATTGAAGGGTACCTTGAATTAATATTTCCCTAAAGAAGTTTAAGGGCAAATTTAAATCTTTTGTCTATGAGTTGCAATTGTTTGAACCTTATAGTTAGTAGGAGTTTGAGTGTTAAGGTTTGGCAGAGTATAGCCATAAATTAATTCAAAAGGGGTCATCTTGGATGATGCATGGTAGAAGTATTATACCACCATCTCTTAGGCTTATCCTTTTAATATATTATGATTTTCTATTGGTGGCTAAGCAATGCAAGTAACCTTCAAGGCCCTTATTCCCAACCTCTATTTGGCCATTTGTTTGTAGATGATAGGTAGAGCTCATAGCTAATTGGGTGATATGGAGCTTAAATGCTCTTTCTATAAATCATTGGTGAATTTAGGATACTTTTCAAATACAATCACCTTAGGACATCCATGAAGGAAAATATTTGCAATTTGGCTATCTTTGGCATTGCAGGATTGAACTATATTTGGTAAGTTTATCAACAATAACCAAGATGATATACTTTCCTTCAAATATTGCAATATGCTATTATAAGATATGATAATATTGCATTATTAATATCTAAGAAATGAACCACAAATAGTTTAATCATTAGTGGGAGTACTAGTTAAAAATACCAATACAATGTGAGAGTGCAAAAATAATCCTATAAAATCCATTGAAATTTCCTTCCAACACTCATTTGGAATGGGTGGGGGTTGAAGCAGACTAGGAGACTTGTTAATCTCCCCCTTACATTGTTAGGCCCCACACTTAAATACAAACTTGCAGACATCACCTTTAAGAACATTCCAAAAGAAAGGGTTTTTGACTTTGTGGCATGTTTTCAAAAATTGGGAATGACTAGTTACACATGGTATTCCTACAATGTGTCCTCTTGACACAATTCACAAATATCTAAAAAATTAATAATATTGATAACAAAATTCAACTATGCATTTATAATTCTGTCTCCTACATAAATTAAATTGATTTAACCATGAGGTCATCCTAAAAATGCTTGGCTCTTATAAGTGGTAGCATTTTGTCCCTTACAATTTTACACCTGCTGCCATAACCTAGACATCCACCTACAACATGTCCTCTTGACACAATTCTATATCAACCAAATAGTACTTAGAAAAAATTGAAATATGAAATTTACAAATATGTTCCCTATAGAAATAATATCTCACAGCGATGGGATCCTTCTCATAAACAATTTGTCTTTTTTCACATGGTAGCTTCCAGTCTTTATTATGGACTTACACACATTTCCATACCCAAGACAATTCTAGTTGCAATATGAAATTTCCAATCATCTAAACAATTTGTGAGTATCCACACATATAATATTTTCATTGCAACATTTACAATAGTCACTGAAGTGATCTTGGAATTATAAGACTTAATAATTCAAATGCTATCAACTGTTAATATCTCAAAGGAAATGAAATGAATTTACTTTATATGCATCATTATCACAATAGATTTGCAAGATACAAAATTATCTATGCAATCAAATAAAACTTTAAATACTCATGATTACACAACCATATCCTTCATGCAACTCCGTCTTCCCAACATAGCGTTCCAGTAGGCCATCAAACATGACTACCTTCTTCATGCAATTATTTTCCTTGCATCCATAACAGGTCATGAAATGATCTCAGAATTGTTAATTTTTCTATCATTTCATCTACTATCTAATTGCAATGAAATATATTTATCACAACCGTGCATTCACACAATGAATCTTAACATATGTCCCCACACATATGCATGCATAACCACAATATTTACAAAATATTTTAATGCACCCTTGCATTGGTTCATGACTACCAAGTTTTGTGCCTACACATGTACTCCCATGGTAAGTTGGGAATCCTAGTCAATGCTTCAATCCTTCAACACAATACCCAACCATTCCCCCAATCACTTGGGTGTCTTCCTTCTTCACTCGAACAAAACATCAAGAATTCACTCACTCCTTGCTTATTTGCAAAGAGGTTTCATCCCATATTAATAACAATAGAGAGTCCATGGAATACTTGTGCAACACTACAAACTTCATAACCAACACCCTCATGGTCTCACACATGGCATGTTGGACACACCAGGCACACAGAGATGGTGGGTAAATCTGTGTGTGCAGTCTTTATTACTTTTTACTTTTAACAATCAATAACTTATTCAATATTATGAATTATCACATTATCATTATATCATCATCAACAGTGTTATCATCATCATATCATCATCATCACATAGAAATAATAGAAACACAGTACAAAATATTTTTACGTGGAAACCCAAGTCCTAAGGGAAAAACCACAGAATCCTTTTTAAAATAGTTTTCCATAAATAACCAGAAGGAGGTAGCAACCCCCTTATTATAAAGACTGTAATTTTCCAACTACAACTGGAAGGAGGATATAACCCCCTGATTTACAGGCTGTAACCTGAAGGAAGCTACAACTCCCTAGTTCTACGGCTTCAACCTCCTTTCCTTGCCCCGTCCTGCCACCATGGTAAAAAAGAGATTGTCAAACCTGTGGACCTATCACATACCAAACTATGAATCCGCTGTTGATAACCTCTGATCTCTGATCAATGCAAAATCATCTCTGTATACCAACAAGTCATTTCACTGCCATACACTGCTCATGTACATCATTGTACACCTCATCATACACAATTACTAAACAATTAATTTTGATCTGCTTTCATTGAACATATGGCATGCATCGTCATGCATCGTCATCATAGGTATGCATCATCATCATAGGGTATGCATTCTCATCATCAAATATACATCATCATCATCTCAATGTGCATCGTGTATGCATTATCAACATCAAGTATACATCATAATGCATATGAGAGCATCATCACACTATGGTATGCATGTACATCATATTGTATAGGAGTGCATCAAATTCATAGAGTGTACATCATTATTAAATGAATTATCATCATAAAGTGTATCATATCATAGAATAAAGGTATGAAACATCATCATCATAGCATCCATAATGAATTCAAATATATATACCAATATAGAGGTTCACATACTATGATCGAATATGAACTCTACCCATGAGAGACATGTGCCATCACAAGAGAAACCCAAAAGAACGAACCATACCTTTTCGAAGATCACAATATGAAGAAAAATTAGAAAAACCAAAAGAAACTCTAGATCATGTCATCACATAGCTCTCGTAACAAGCTTTCCAACAAGCCAAGAATTTTGTAATTCTGATTCCGTATGAGAAAGTTATGCCAATTTTAGTAAAGATGCCAATAAATTTATCTGTCATAGAATTTCGCACTTTTCTCCAAGAGTTACGAAATCCATTAGAGAATTGATGATGAATAAATGAAATGTTTGATATTCTATTTAAATAGGTTATGGAGAAATTTTATTACCTTGGGCTGACATGCAATTCAAAATTACAAATAATTAAGTTCTCTTTTGTTTGGTTGGCTCACCCAAAAAGGTGGGGTACACCAACTTCAAAAAATCATATCTCTTCAACTGTAAAGAGTTATAAGATGCTACACATATCAACATAAATGGATTGACGAGAACTATCTCCTTATGATGGGCGTATTTGAAAATTATTGGTATAATACTCTTAAATTCTTCAATTTGTACAGGACATCAAGACTCCACACATAAAGGTGTCAAAGACCATGTTACCTTATGCATAAGTTCCAAGCTCAAAGGATTCAATGGACATCATCAAGGGCATGAGGGATTCTATGTTATTCACATCCACATATTTCACATTAACAAGGAGGAGGGATCCACCATATTCTCATCATATCAAGGGTATCAAGGACCCCAACACCACCAATCGAGTGGGAAAAAAGACTTTTTCAAAGAATATCAACATTATTATACAAGATGGATTCAAGGACTTCAAGGGATTAAACATCATCACATTCAAGGTCTCGATATTATTAAAAACATATGCAATGGTTCCACTATATATAGTCATCACTGTAAGAGTATCAACACCTCAAAATAGGGGTACAAATACCTCACCACTAGTTTGCAACACCTCATGGAATTCATATGCATGATGACAATGCTACTACATGCCAATGACCATATAGCGTCCAAGAGACATAAAACCACCATATATGTGGGTTCAAGACCTAAAATTTCAAGGACACCAAGGACCCCATAATAATGGGTTCTAACATACCACCATAATTGTGGGTTCGAAGACCTAAGTCTCCACATGCAAGAGGATCAAGATCTAAGATTGTGGACTCAAGGACCCCACAAGAACTTAACAACCTCAAGACCATACAATGCAAACAATTGGATTCACCATCAACACATCAAGGACTTTACACATGAGCCACATCATCCATCCAACAACCAATCAAGAGATCAAAACAAGTACAAGGATAACAAGAAGCACAAATACCAGTAACCAAAGATCAACCAAGAGTAAGGAACTTAACAATGGACTCAAATGGGACCAAGATACAACTTAGGGGCACTTGAACAAGTCAATGGGTAACCATGGATTTCGTCATTGTTCCAATGCCTCCAAGGGCTTCAAGATTGGGCTTGGACAAGGTCAAAAGAGCTCCTCTGACACAAACAACCACAAACTAAACACTAACCATCAGGGGTTCCACAAGGGGCACCAAGGACTCAACAGTTGGCATCAATGACTAGCCACTGTTGGCATCAATGACAACTTAATCAACAATCTCACCCTTTTTCATTGATGACAACACCATAGCTCCTCTTGAGAACAAGCTACCATAGTCAACACGACTTCTCTCCCCTTGTGGCATCAATGGCAAAGGGAACATCCTTTGACCATAATCGCTATTATTTTTTATGAATGCATTCAAAATTTTAAATAATCACATGCTCTAAGGTTCCTTTTTCTTACCACTCCATTCCTCACAATACGTAGTGGAACATCATTCACATAGATGCATTCAATATTACATATGGCTGAAGGGATTCTTACCCATGCCCTTTCAATACTTATGCAATCAACATAAATAAAATATTTTCTACATGGATTCCATCAACATATTTGATGTTACCTGATAAGTTAGCCTCTTACCAAGAACTACACAATCCTTACACCAACCTCTTGATCATATATTTGTTGCTCTAGCCTTTCCTCATAGGGCTACTGGTCACATGCAATTCCATCATCAACATCTTCAGCCATGTCTCTATTATCTTTGGTTTGAAAATCACCATCAACCACAATAATTACCATTAGTGGCCCATTGCATATGAAAAATCATACTACTTTGACCAGTATGCGATGTCAAATGCATGCACAAACATCTTCACATGCACTATGCATTATATCTTAATATGCCCACTATTGCATATTCTAGCTTCCAACTATTTAACTCTTGCATATCCAACATTCCTATGCCATAATTTCATGTGTGTCTCTAAAAAATTATAAATATAATAATGAGAGAAGGGTAAAAGAATTCTCCCTCTCCAACTCCTCATTATAGCATGGAATTCCTCTTCCACATCATAGATGATCTAATTCATGATATGACCTCTTTTCCAAGCACACAAGGGATCATTAGCTATGATTTTCTCACCAAGTGGCAATTCAATACATTTACACATGCATGCCATTTAGAATTGTCACTTTTCTAGCATGGAATTATTATGGTATAAAGAAAAATAGTTTTAAGGTGAGAAATTTCCCTCTTTATCAATGTTTCCTTATGGAGATCATTCTCCAATTTATGCTATAACCATCTATCTGCCTTATGTATCATTCATTAGTCATTGCAACAACTCTCATTGCACCATGTTCACATTTCCCTGTTGCTCCATTTGTTTTGGGCAGTTCTAGTCAAGTACACCTTTATTTTTCTTAGACTTCCCAACACTAAACAATGCTGTGATTTATTCCATTCCAATTCCATATGGAGTATTTTCAAGGTTCATTTTATGTCCTTCTTCCTCATTCAACTATGGGGTTGGATTTCCTTTACCATGAGAATAATTTCCACAATTATGAACCACACAATAGATTCACACACGAGAATTCCTCATTCCCTGATTGGCAGCCTTTTCCTAGACATTCAGTCATTATCATGAACCACATGACAGGTCCACATACTAGAATGTATTATTCTATCAGTGACAACTTCTAGATGAATGGAATTTCCTTATCCATTCTCATTTCTTACACATAAGTTGTTGGTTCATATCTTACAACTTATCTTAGCATGCATACACTTTCCCACAAGGATGTTTCACCCATCACCTATATAGTTTGCATGTTCTTTACATGCTGGTTTATGCCATACATTGTTGAGCATTATCTTATGGAATACGATATCCATTCCCAATAATAAAGAGCTCCCATGACTCTTCCTTGCAATTCAAATTGCATATATTAATCACAAGAATACATTAGATGCATTCGTATCTAAGGCACCAATGTCCATTATTGGTCTCTTTTATTATTTCTTGATTAGACATGGTGGCCACTCCTCCATTATGCATGTTTCCCAACCATGCCTACACTTTACTATGAGAGCACCATTACCGTGGTATGGGTATCGTCACATCTACTCATTTCAAGTTACTCTCACCTTTAGCACACACTCGTACCATCATACAAATCTCTTCAAAAGTTTTGGTTGCATCGGAGGTCACCCACATTGAGGATTTATTTCATAATCAAGCATAGAGGCTATGCTCTACTTGCTATTTGAAAAAAACTAAAAACCTATTTAAAAAAAAGAACCTTCAGTTTGATTCTCTTGTGGTTTAGCTTCATTACTTTCTTAGAAATTCACAAAATTAAAATTTCATGCATTATGGGAACTACCCAAATTAACAATTCTTTGTCAATTCAAGGTTACATGCACTTTTATGTTAATTTTTTAGAAAGACATGAACTCACATTCTGGTTTATGACTATGCATCATTGTTCTCCTATGGATAATATTTATGATACATATCTCCATGCTTCATTATGATCTCGGATCTGGAAGTTATAACATTCCAAAATTGTTATTTTTTCCCAATTCTACACTTTTTCTATAGGTACAATTAGCTTAGAAGACCAAATTCAACCATTTATAGAAGAATAAATAATGATAACTATAAATTATTATGTATAACAAACTATTGATACAGATAACAAGGATCACTCAGTGACTTTCATATATTTGATCTGATGCTCAAGTAGACATCTATAAAATTATGAAATTGACTACTTTTGCATTTTTCATTTCTTTTTAGACATGGTTTTTAGCAAAAAATGATTATATCCCAAACTAAGCATTTTTGGGAAAAACTTCCTCTAACCAAAGTTGTCTATTTTTATACATAGGTAAAATTTTGAGTTCATAAAATTTTCTGGTCTCAGCATCTAGGGTCACTTTTACCTCTTGCAAGATTTTCAAAATCCCTAAAAAATGCTTACAAATACTGGATTTTGATCTTCTTTCGCACCCTAGCTTCACACTTTTTGTAATTTGGCCCCAAAATTCCAATTTTATTTGTGTTCCTAGTCCATGATCGTTATACCATAGAAATTTTGACCCAAACAATTCCTCATTGAGTCTCTGAACACACATTGATTTTTAAAAGTCACTATTTTGAATTTTCTTTCAAATTGAAGTAGGATGGATTTGGGGCTCTCCTGGTATTTGTATAACCTTCATCAATGACATCCAAACTCCTCAGGTATCATTATATTCTGAGCAAAACTTCTCATGTTATGGCCAAAAATGGTTTCAGACTCTAGACGAATTTGTTTATTTTTCTATTTTTATTTTTAACTTTTCTCAATTTCCATCACGCGATCAAACCTTCCCTATCGACCTCTCCATATCGGCCTTTCCCCACGACTCCATCAAGGCTTGGGATTCCTGATATGGAATTGTCGATGCCTCGTAGAATTTTCTTGGGGAGACAATTTTGCACCCTTGACTGATGTGCGTTGATGACTTCCACGAACTTCTGTCTGTAAGCATTCTTTTCACTGCAACTCACAGACTGTGCTCCATGGCACCCCCACAGACCTCTTTCCATTGTGCTCGTAGGACTTCTCTTCGCTGCACCCACATACATTTCTATGCAACCCCCACAAGTTTCTTTCTGTGACACCCCCATGGTATTTTTCTTGTGGAAACCCACATACTTCTGCCCATGGTCCCCAAATTTTTTTCCTCATGGCCCCTATGGACTTCTCCCCTCAACATACTGAAACGTTTACCCGCTGTGCTCGCGAACTATTATCCACTGCTCCTGCAAACTCTTCTCGAGTGCACCCCACTAACAAACGCTATTTCGCCCCCGAGCCTTTGAAATTTGTCTACCTACACATCGCTTCAATATGGTTGGTCCACGTCATACCCTTGTCCACTTGGTGCGGGTGGGTCCTTCCCAAATTTTCACATTTTCATACATAAACAAAATTTCTATTTCCTTCATTCAAAAAATACCTTTTTTACTTAACAAAACTGAATTTTGTTTTGTTGATAGCTCTATGAATTCCAAAATTTCCCTCAAGTTTCCTTAACCAATAAACTATTCCTATTGGTAGATTGGTGATTTAACTCATGGCAATGTTAAAACAGTTTTTTAACAATTAAAATCACATATTTACCAAAGAAACATTTTGTCGAAGTCTTCCAATGCAAATCTCTCATTATTCCTATAACCATGGAATATGGTCCATACAACCCCTGTAATGTAACCAATAGCTTTGATACCACTATGTAATGTCCCAATCCATTAATACAACCAACGAAGGGGATGGTTTTGAATTATTGGGTTCCAAATTACGCCCCATGGCCATATTTCAAATTTATAAACAATAAAATTACATGTGAAAATGCATAATTAAAAATACACAATGGAATTAAACTCCATCCACACACACAACATGCATATATAAACATATTCATCATAGACATACTAATAAAATCATTACACATAAAATATAAGAGAATGCTTATCTTTAAACAAAGAATATCCAAACAATTGGTTGTGTAGGAGTGATTTTCCACCCAACCATAGGCACTCTATCTAGTATATACTCTTTCTACCGAGAGGCCACCCTCTAGCTAGGATATGAGGCCACCAAGGAGAAGGAAACTCTTACATTATTCTCTTTTTCAGTACCCAACACATTATGCTTTCTATGCTTAGCCAAATTCTTATACAAAGCTCTACAAGGATTTCACTCATCAACTCACATCCTTGGCCCCAACAATACTTGCCCCACACAATACCGTGCATGACTCAAGCATCCCCTTCACCATTCCATGGTTCCCTTGTGTGATCCATCTTGCCAGGTTCTTTGAGTGTGTGCATAGAAGGAGTCCAATTTGAAATATGATACTGGAGAACCATATGTATCCTTAATTCGTGGCTTCTCGGGCATGGACAAGTAGCATAATTCAATGGGTAACAATCCCTAGCTTTCCTAACCTCTAAGCTCACCTACAACCGTCAATGTTTTCCTAAACAACGAGTCTCTATCTATAAATTCAAACTTATAGGTATGCATTGTCTCATAATTGGTAATGAACAACAGAATGACAATTCCGTGTAGTCTCTCCAACTGTTGATAAAAATATGCATAATGGAAAGTTGACAATAGAATCCAAAGATGAGAGAATGGTGCAAAAGACAATTGACATCACTTCAGAACATGGTATAAAGGACTCTTACAACAATCATAGAAGTAGATTCATCCCATGCTTCCATAACTACATGAGAATACTTTCCCCACAAGCTCACAAATGCATTCAATGATTGGCCAAAACAATAAAAATGAAGTAATTAACTCATTTAAAGCACATGGCAGAAAATGGATGAGTTCTAAGGTTGACAACTGGTAATATATGATTTAATCTCCCATAGACCCCCTTTATTCTTCCCATCTAGTGGGATTATAGCCTCTCTAGTTCTCTTTAAACAACCATCTTGGACCATTTTATTATTTTCAACATAATATTTACATAACATTTTGAATTGGCATGATAAGCCAACCACATAGTCTATAATTAAATATTTACATCATACATGCCTAGATATTCACAAGTCAGGCCTTGGCCTTGATCTCCACACTAGGAATCCATACTAGCATATTTACATCATTTACAGGATTTGATTTAATATATTCCAAGTCAAAACCGAGGGTATTACAGTGCATATGCTTTACAACATCCACCATGCAAATTAACATATTGTTCTTCCCAATGGTATAAGGTTTGTCATTATATCAAAACTATCAAGGTTCTTAACAACACCCTTTAACGACCAACTTCTTCTTTTCGTTTATATTAGAAAGTTAAGTATAAAAGACTTTGTGAGTCAAATTACACATTGTTAAACAAATAACAATGACTAATATGTTTGTTGATAATGTTAGGATAAATAATCCTCCCTTTGGATAAATCATCCTAATTTACCACTTATCCTAACTTCTTGACTCAAATATATGTCTGCATCATCAACTGGATCATCCTCCTTCAATTAGGGAGCATAACTGAGTCTCCTCCTTCAATCGGGGAGACTAACTGATCCTCCTCCTTCAATCAAGGAGAAAATCTAGGTTGATCTGCATGACATAAGCACCCCAAATCAGTTAATTGATGGTTGTTTCACCTACTTTCAGTTAAACTGAAGTTGTAAAGGTGCCTTCCTCTTTATTTTGACTATTTTTGGTAAATTGTAGTTAATTGAAGTGATTAAAGGTGCCCCCACCTACTTTTAGTGACTCAGTTCAGTGCAGTTCAATTCAACTCACCTAACTGAAGTCAGATATGCGCCCTCACCTATTGATTGACATGCAATTGAGTTCTATTTAGTTAGACTCAGTCTAAATTGCCTCCGAGTCTCTTAGAATCAATTAAGGTTGTGTTAAGTGGTTAACTGATGTGCCAAGTGGTGTCTAATTGAAAACTATGCCACTCTCATGCACTCAATTCAAATTACCTCTCATGGATTCAAATTGTCTTGCTATTAATGCCATTGTATTACATTATAACTAATATTCATATTACTTTTGATTAATTAAGCAATTATATAGCTGCATCTCCTTATTGCACTGTTTCATATCATTTTCTGAGTCAAATTGATCTGTGAAATCTATTGTAAGTTTATGTCTTGATTCATATATTATTGTGCCTCAATTTTATATGGTATATGAGCCATGGTAGGACAAGGAAATTATTATACAGGTTTTTTGCCGGATCTATGAATAAATTTGAGCAAAATTTCTCAAAAAAATTCCAACAAAGCACCAGAAGCAGAGAGTTTACCACATAATTCCTGGAAGCTAACCTTGTTGATTGAGCTTGCTTGTTTGACTAATCCAGGTGTGCTGCAACTCCAAAAGTGCAGGTTTCTTCGACCTTATTTTGGTTGTTTTGTGTGGTTGTAGGTACAACTTCATATGGATTCGAGATTATCAACTCCTCTTCTTACTCCATCCACAAGATATTCATAATGGAAGTTGAAGATGATTTCATCTCTAAAGGGACAAGGTCTCTATGAGGTATCTATTGGACTTGGTAAATATTCTTATGAAGATGAGAATGAATGACTAAATTACAGTGATAGAGATTTTGGAACAATATGTTTGGCCCTTTATCCAATCTTGCACTACCTTATTGATTCTGTTGAATACCCAAAGGATCTCTGGACAAAATTGGAGATAGAACCTTTGGCAAGCACAATGAGGATTGTTATAGTGATTTGGAGATCACACCCTGCACCACAAGAGTTCTTTATTCAAAAATATTGGCCTCTATTCTCTCTGATGAAGTTGTTCAAGATGAAGAAGAAGCAAAATCTTCCACACAATCAATTTGAATTGAAGAAAGTCTCCTTGGAGTGACTCCTTCTCCTGCTGCTCCGGAAGTTTATAAGATCTCTGATATCTCATCTTCTCATATGGCTGATCCAGAAGAAGACATTCGAATCTATGTTATTGAAGAAAAAATATCCTTCCATTCTATGCAAACATTCTCCAGTGCTTCTATTTTAAATTATGTGCATAGTTTACCAGTGATTGCTTTAGAAAATAAAGAGGAATTTGATCTTTCTCTCTCTAATGTTGGTGTGGGTGTGTAGAAAAGTAATACTTTGGATTTTTTGGAAATAATATCATATTGTAGGAGTAATCCATTCACTCTTATTGATATATAGCTTTCAACAAATTCCTACATGATTGCATGCACCCATACTCATAATTTTGAAGAAGGAGAAAATTGTGCATCTACAATCAGAACCACACTTTTGGATCTGATATGAAATTACTTGGATATGATATGATCTTATTTGGATGTTATTTGATATTATTTGGTTCAATTTTTAAATTCCAAGAGCCTTCAGTCATGCTTGTAGTTGGTCTCATCAATTTTGGTGTGACAAATCAAGTAACATAAGTCTCTTTCAAACTTGTTGCTGGGGATTTGATGTCGGTTTCCTCTTATGAGTTTGATGATATTATATTTTCTGAATAATTGGTTATTTATGAAGCTATATCAGATTATTTATCTTAATCATTCACTCTCCACAGCCGCAGGCATTCTCTACCTTTGTATTTGATCACATGCTCATCTCCTCACAAAACTAGTAAATATGGAGACATTTTGCATTTGCCTGGACACTTGCTCCTAACACTTGGGGTTGATTTTACCTCACATGGTTTGATGTTAAAGGATGAAATATATCAGTTTCTTGGGTGTTCATCACATGGTTCAGATTCTCAAGCACTTTTTCTCTCTTATCAGTTGATTTCAGTTGCTCTACATGGGTCCAGTTTTCATCTAGCAGCTGTCTATATTTCTGATTCAGTTGAGCATATTGTTCTTCTTCCAAAGAGGAATATTCCTCCAGACATAATGATTTAGTTTGGATTCAAAGGTTCACATCCATAGTCTCAGGATACCGCTACACAAACGAACCAAGATACTACATTTGCTGTTGCATAGTGCTGCAAATTATAACAATATTTTCACAAAGTTTTTTTCAAAACTTGTTTTCCTAATTCACTGCTTATTTTGAGGGGGGGTATTTTTCTCATGAGGTTTTTCCTCATTTAATGGTTGTATTAAGTAGTTACCTTTTTCATTTAGGTTGTAATGGGTGACCTTTGGTCTTAGTTGCCAAGGCCTAAGTTATCCAAAGTCATGATTAAAGGAGGGTGTTAGGATAAATAATACTCCCTTTGGCTAAATCAACCAAATTTACCAATTATCCTAAGTTCTTGACTCAAATATATGACTGCATCATCAATTGGATCATCCTCCTTCAATTAGGGAGCCTAACTGAGTCTTCTCCTTCAATCGGGGAGACTAACTGATCCTCCTCCTTCAATCAAGGAGAAAATCTGGGTTGATCTGCATGACATAAGCACCCCAAATTAATTAATTAATGGTTGTTTCACCTACTTTCAGTTAAACTAAAGCTGTAAAGGTGCCTCCCTCATTATTTTTCCTATTTTCGGTAAATTGCAGTTAATTGGAGTGATTAAAGGCGACCCCACCTAGTTTGGGTGACTCAGTTCAGTGAAGTTCAATTCAACTCACCTAATTGAAGTTAGATATGCACCCTCACCTACTGATTGACATGCAGTTGAGTTTTATTCAGTTAGACTCAGTCTAAAGTGCCTTCGAGTCGGTTAGATTCAATTAAGGTTGTGTTAAGTGGTTAATTGATGTGCCGAGTGGTGTCTAACTGATAGCTATGCCACTTCCATGCACTCAATTTGAATTACCTCTCATGGATTTGAATTGTCTGGCTATTAATGCCATTGTATTACATTGTAACTAATATTCATATTACTTTTGATTAATGAAAGCAATTATACAACTGCAACTCCTAATTGCACTATTTCATATCATTTTCTGAGTCAAATTGATCTGTGAAATCTATTGTAAGTTTATGTCTTGATTCATAGATTGATGTGCC